>ML098698.1:29714-109062 GCA_003697995.1 Taxidea taxus jeffersonii | reverse complement strand
TGCAAGTAGGCAGAGAGGCAGGCAGAGAGAGAGAGGGGGAAGCAGGCTCCCTGCTGATCAGAGAGCCCAACGAGGGGCTGGATCCCAGGACCCTGAGATCATGAGACCATAACCCAAGCCGAAGGCATAGGCTTAACCCACTGAGCCACTCAGGAACCCCAAGAGATCATTTGCTTTAAAAACTTCCTTTATAGGGGCGCCTGGGTGGCTTAGTCAGTTAAGGTTAAGCATCTGCCTTCCTCTCAGGTCATATCTCCAGGTCCTGGGATCAAACTGTTGCATTGGAATTCCTGCTCAGTGGGGAATCTATTTATCTTTCTCTCTTTCCCTCTGTCCTTCCTCCATACTCATTCTCTCTCTCTCTCTCTCAAATAAATAAATAAGAATCCTTTAAAAAATCCTTTAGGATAAATTTGAAAGTTTTTTTTCTCTTTTGTGTTTTTGGAATCCTTTGAGAAGAATAGGTATTAGCTCCCTGCTGAGCAAAGAGCCTGATGCTGGGATCCATCCCAGGACCCTGGGACCATGAACTGAGCCTAAGGCAGAGGCCTAACCTACTGAGCCACCCAGGTGTACCCTCTATGTCTTTTTATGAGTCTGGCTAGAGGTTTATCAATTTGGTTGATGTTTTTGAAGAACTAGATCCTGGTTTTGTTGCTTTCTTCTATTTTTTGTTGTTGTTCCCTTAACATTAATTTCTCTTCTAATCTTTATTATTTCCTTCCTTCTGCTGTTTTTGTATTTTTTTAAAGATTTTGTTTATTTATTTGACAGACAGAGATCATAGGTAGGCAGAGAGGCAGGCAGAGAGAGAGGAAGGGAAGCAGAGTCCCCACTGAGCAGAGACCTCAATGCGGGGCTAATCCTAGGACCCTGGGTTCACGACCTGAGCCAAAGGCAGAGGCTTTAACCCACTGAGCCACCCAGGTGCCCCTGCTGTTTTTGTATTTTGTTTATTATTACAGCTCCATTATATGTAAGGTTACATTGCTTATTTAAGATTTTTCTTGCCTTTGATGTAGGCCTGTGTTGCTATATGCTTCCCTCTTTGAAATGCTTTTGCTGCAACCAAAAGACTTTGAACTGCTGTGTTTTCATTTTCATTTGTTTCCATGTAGTTTTTTGTTTCATTGATTTCTTGGTTGATCCACTAATTGTGTAGTTCATGTTATTTAACCTCCATATATTTGTGCTCTTTTGCAACAGGATGGATGGAGCTAGAGAGTATAATGCTAAGTGAAATAAGTCAGTCAGAGAAATACAAATGCCATATGATTTCATTCATATGTGGAATTTAAGAAACAAAGCAAATGGACAAAGGGAAAAAGGAAGAAGAAACCAGGAATCAGACTCTTAACTATAGAGAACAAACTGATGGTTACCAGAGGGAATGTCAGTAAGGGGTGGGCAAAATGCATGATGGAGATTAAGAGTACACTTGTCATGATGAGCACAGAGTAATATATAGGATTGTTGAATCACTATATTGTACCTTTGAAACTAATATAACACTGTATGTCAACTATACAGGAATTAAAATTAAAACCTTAATAAGAAGGAAAGAAAGAAAGAAAATAAAAGAAAATATCCTCCTTTACAATTTCCTGTAAGACTCACCTGTTAGGAATATATTATTTACTATTTTTTTAAAGATTGTATTTATTTATTTGACAGAGATAGAGATCACAAACAGGCAGAAAGGCAGGCAGGGGGTTGGGGGGAAGCAGGATCCCCACTGAGCAGAGAACCTGATGAGAGGCTCAAACCCAGGACCCCGAGATCATGACCCAAGCTGAAGCAGAGGCCCAACCCACTGAGCCACCCAGGTGCCCTTATTTACTGTTTTTTTTTTTTTTTAAATATATCAGTTCTTTTTACATTGTATTTTTTAAAGATTTGTTTGAGAGAGAGAGCAAATGAAAAAGAGAGAGCATGAGTGGTGGGCGAGGAGGGACAGAGGGACAGAGAGAAGAAGACTCACCTTTGAGCAGTGAGCCTGACATGGGGCTCGATCCAAGACTCTGGGATCATGACCTGAGGTGAAAGCTCAGTCACATAACAGACTGAGCCACCAGGCGCCCCCAATTTATTTATTTATTTTTTAATTTTTAAATTTTTTTAATGAACATATAATGTATTACTAGCCCCAGGGGTAAAGGTCGGTGAATCAACAGGTTTACACACTTCACAGCACTCACCATAGCACATACCCTCCCCAATGTCCATAACCACACCACCCTCTCCTGACACCCCTCCCCCCGGCCCCCCTCAGATTGTTTTATGACATTAAGAGTCTCTTTTGGTTTGTCTCCCTCTTGATCCCATCTTGTTTCATTTATTCTTTTCCTACACCCCTAACAACCCCCCCATTGCATCTCCACTTCCTCATATCAGGGATATCATATGATAGTTGTCTTTCTCCGACTGACTTTTTCCCTAAGCATAATACCCTCTAGTTCCATTCATGTCATCCCAAGGGCAAAATTTCATTTCTTTTGATGGCTGCATAGTATTCCATTGTTTATATATCTATCTATATAGATATATATAGATAGATATATAAAACTTCTTCTTTATCCATTCATCTGTTGATGGACATCTAGGTTCTTTCCATAGTTTGGATATTGTGGATATTGCAGCTATAAACATTCAGGTGCACGTGCCCCTTCGGATCACTAGGTTTGTATCTTTAGGGTAAATACCAGTAGTGTAATTGCTGGGTCATAAGGTAGTTATATTCTCAACTTTTTGAGGAAAAAAGTTTTCCTTTCCTCCATACTGTTTTCCAGAGTGGTTGCACCAGCTTACATTCCTTGCAACAGTGTAGGAGGGTTTGGTTCCCCTTTCTCTACATCCTCGCCAGCATCTGTCATTTCCTGACTTGTTCATTTTAGCCATTCTGACTGGTGTGAGGTGGTATCTCATTGTGGTTTTGATTTGTATTTCCCTGATGCCCAGTGATGTGGAGCACTTTTTCATGTGTCTGTTGGCCATCGGGATGCCTTCTTTGCAGAAATGTCTGTTCATGTCCTCTGCCAACTTCCTGATTGGATTATTTGTTCTTTGGGTGTTGAGTTTGCTAAGCTCATTATAGATTTTGGATACTAGCCCTTTATCTGATATGTCATTTGCAAATATCTTCTCCCACTCTGTCAGTTGTCTTTTGGTTTTGTTAACTGTTTCCTCTGCTGCGCAAAAGCTTTTGATCTTGATGAAGTCCCAATAGTTCATTTTTGCCCTTGCTTCCCATGCCTTTGGTATTGTTCCTAGGAAGAAGTTGCTGCGGCTGACGTCGTAGAGGTTGCTACCTGTGTTTTCCTCAAGGATTTTGATGGATTCCTTTCTCACGTTGAGGTCCTTCATCCATTTTGAGTCTATTTCCGTGTGTGGTGTAAGGAAATGATCCAGTTTCATTCTTCTGCATGTGGCTGTTCAATTTTCCCAACACCATTTGTTGAATAGACTGTCACTTTTCCATTGGACATTCTTTCATGCTTTGTCGAAGATTAGTTGACCATAGAGTTGAGGATCTATCCCTGGGCTCTCTAGTCTGCTCCATTGATCTATGTGTCTGTTTTTGTGCCAGTACCATACTGCCTTGATGATGACAGCTTTGTAATAGAGCTTGAAGCCCAGAATTGTGAAGCCACCAATTTTGGCATTCTTTTTCAATATTCCTTTGACTATTCAAGGTCTTTTCTGGTTCCATATAAATTTTAGGATTATTTGTTCCATTTCTTTGAAAAAATTGGATGGGATTTTGATAGGCATTGCATTAAATGTGTAGATAGCTTTAGGTAGCATAGACATTTTCACAATATTTGTTCTTCCAATCCAAGAGCATGGACCATTTTTCCATTTCTTTGTGTCTTCTTCAATTTCTTTCATGAGTACTTTATAGTTTTCTGAGTATAGACTCTTTGCCTCTTTGGTTAGGTTTATTCTTAGGTATCTTATGGTTTTCGGTGCAATTGTAAATGGGATTGACTCCTTAATTTCTCTTTCTTCTGTCTTGTTGTTGGTGTAAAGAAATGCAACTGATTTCTGTGCATTGATTTTATATCCTGACACTTTACTGAATTCCTGTACAGGCTCTAGCAGTTTTGGAGTGGAGCCTTTTGGGTTTTCCACATATAGTATCATATCATCAGCAAAGAGTGATAGTTTGACTTCTTTGTCGATTTGGATGTGTTTAATTTCTTTTTGTTGTCTGATTGCTGAGGCTAGGACTTCTAGTACTATGTTGAATAGCAGTGATGATAACAGACATCCCTGCCGTGTTCCTGACCTTAGCGGAAAAACTCTCAGTTTTTCTCCATTGAGAATATTTGTGGTGGGTTCTTCACAGATGGCTTTGATAATATTGAGGCATGTGCCCACTATCCCTACACTTTGAAGAGTTTTGATCAGAAAGGGATGCTGTATTTTGTCTAATGCTTTTTTGGCATCTACTGAGAGTATCATATGGTTCTTGTTCTTTCTTTTATTAATGTATTGTATCACATTGATTGATTTGTGGATGTTGAACCAACATTGCAGCCCTGGAATAAATCCCACTTGGTCATGGTGAATAATCCTTTTAATGTACTGTTGGATCCTATTGGCTAGTATTTTGGTGAGAATTTTTGCATGTGTGTTCATCAAGGATATTGGACTGTAATTCTCTTTTTTGATGAGATCCTTGTCTTGTTTGGGGATCAAGGTGATGCTGGCCTCATAAAATGTGTTTGAAAGTTTTCCTTCCATCTCTATTTTTTGGGACAGTTTCAGGAGTATAGGATTTATTTCTTCTTTAAATGTTTGAATTTAAATGTTAGAATTTAAATGTTAGAATTCCCCTGGGAAGACGTCTGGCCCTGGGTTTTTGTTTTGCTGGAGATTTTTGATGACTGTTTCAATCTCCTTACTGGTTATAGGCCTATTCAGGTTTTCTATTTCTTCCTGGTTCAGTTTTGGCAGTTTATATGTCTCTAGGAAAGCATCCATTTCTTCCAGATTGTCAAATTTGTTGGCATAGAGTTGCTCATAATATGTTCTTATAATTGTTTGTATTTCTTGGGTATTGGTTCTGATGTCACCTCTCTCATTCATGATTTTATTTATTTGGGTCCTTCCTCGTTTCTTTTTGATAAGTCTGGCCAGAGGTTTATCAATTTTATTAATTCTTTAAAAGAACCAGCTCCTAGTTTCGTTGATTTGTTCTATTGTGTTTTTTTAGTTTCTATTTCATTGATTTCTGCTCTGATCTTTATTATATCTCTTCTCCTGCTGGGTTTAGGCTTTCTTTGTTGTTCTTTCTCCAGCTCCTTTAGGTGTAGGGTTAGGTTGTGTATTTGAGACTTTTCTTGTTTCTTGAGTAAGGCTTGTATCACTATATATTTTCCTCTCAGGACTGCCTTTGCTGTGTCCCACAGATTTTGTACTGTTGTGTTTTCATTATCATTTGTTTCCATGATTTTTTTTTCAATTCTTCTTTAATTTGCTGGCTGACCCATTCATTCTTTAGACGGATGCTGTTAAGTCTCTATGTATTTGAGTTCTTTCCAAATTTCCTCTTGTAATTGAGTTCTAGCTTCAGAGCATTGTGGTCTGAAAATATGCAGGGAATGATCCCAACCTTTTGATAGCAGTTGAGACCTGATTTATGACCCAGGATGTGGTCTATTCTGGAGAATGTTCCATGGGCGCTAGAGAAGAATGTGTATTCTGTTGCTTGTGATGGAATGTTCTGAATATATCTGTGATGTACATCTGGTCCAGTGTGTCATTTAAGACCTTTATTTCCTTGTTTATCTTTTGCTTGGATGATCTGTCCATTTCAGTGAGGGGAGTGTTAAAGTCCCCTACTATTATTGTATTATTGTCTATGTGTTTCTTTGATTTTGTTATTAATTGGTTTATATATTTGACTGCTCCCATGTTAGGGGCATAGATATTTAAAATTGTTAGATTTTCTTGTTGGACAGACTCTTTGAGTATGATATAGTGTCCTTCTTCATGTCTTATTATAATCTTTGGCTTAAAATCTAGTTGAGCTGATATAAGTATTGCCACCCCAGCTTTCTTCTGATGTCCATTAGCATGATAATTTTTTTCCACCCCCTCATTTTAATTCTGGAGGTGTCTTCTGGTCAAAATCAGTTTCTTGTAGGCAGCATATTGATGGGTTTTGTTTTTATTATCCATCCTGAAACCCTGTGTCTTTTGATTGGGGCATGTAGCCCATTTACATTCAGGGTAACTATTGAGAGATATGAATTTAGTGCCGTTGTATTGCCTGTAAGGTGACTGTTATCGTATGTTGTCTTTGATCCTTCTGATCTACTATTTATAGGGTCTCTCTTTGTTTAGAGGACCCCTTTCAATATTTCCTGTAGAGGTGGTTTGGTGTTTGCAAATTCTCTCAGTTTTTGTTTGTCCTGGAAGCTTTTTATCTCTCCTTCTATTTTCAATGATAACCTAGCTGGAAATAGTATTCTTGGCTGCATGTTTTTTTTCTCGTTTAGTTCTCTGAATATATCATGCCAGTTCTTTCTGGCCTGCCAGGTCTCTGTGGATAAGTCCGCTGCCAATCTAATATGTTTACCATTGTATGTTACAGACTTCTTGTCCTGGGCTGCTTTCAGGATTTTCTTTGTCGCTAAGACTTGTAAATTTTACTATTAGATGATGGGATGTGGACCTATTCTTATTGATTTTGAGGGGGATTCTCTTCACCTCCTGGATTTTGATGCTTATTCACTTTCACATATTAGGGAAATTTTCTACAATAATTCTCTCCAATATACCTTCTGCTCCCCTCTCTCCTTCTTCTTCTTCTGGAATTCCAATTATTCTATTGTTTTGTCTTATGGTTTCACTTATCTCTTGAATTCTCCCCTGTGATCCAGTAGTTGTTTGTCTCTCTTTTGCTCAGCTTCTTTATTCTCTGTCATTTGGTCTTCAATATGACTAATTCTTTATTCTGCCTTTTTTAAAATTAATTAATTAATTTATTTAAGAGATAGAAATCACAAGTAGGCAGAGAGGCAGGCAGAGATAGAGAGAGAGCGGAGGAAGCAGGCTCCCTGGCTGAGCAGAGAGCCTGATCTGGGGCTCGATCCCAGGACCCTGAGATCATGACCTGAGCTGAAGGCAGAGGCTTTAACTCACTGAGCCACCCAGGCGCCCCTCTGCCTCTTTTATCTTAGCAGTAAGAGCCTCCATTTTTATTGCACCTCGTTTTAATAGCTCTTTTTCATTTCAACTTGTTTAGATTTTAGTTCTTTTATTTGTCCAGAAAGGGCTTTTATTTCTCCAGACAGGGTTTCTCTAATATCTTCCATGCTTTTTCGAGCCTGGCTAGAACCTTGAGAATCATCATTTTGAACTCTAGATCTGAAATATTACCAATGTCTCTATTGATTAGGTCCTTAGCGTTCAGTACTGCCTATTGTTCTTTTTTTTTTTTTTTTTTTGGTTAGTGTTTCTGCCTTGTAATTTTGTCCAGATAAGAAATACTAAAAGGTGTTGAAGACCCCTGGAAAATGTGCTTTAACCAAATCAGAAGAGACCCCAATTTGTGGCAAGGGGGGCAAAGGGGGCAAAAAGCATTTCAGAAAATAATTTAAAAAAGAAAACAAATAAAGAAAAATATAAAAAAAGAACAATAGATCTATCTATAACTATCTATATCTATCTATACCTATATATATACATGCATTAATATATATATGCATATACATATATATATATTAGACTGTTGACTAGAATAGGGTCACCCACTTAATTTTGGGAGTATTTTTGTCTCTTAGAAGAAACTACCTCCCAAAATTTTAAAGAATGAAAAACATATATAAGGGTAAACACAATGAAGTGATGGAATATGTCTATAAAGATAAAAATAAATAATTTCTAGCAAAGGAGTTGATAAGGTGTTTTTTGGGAGAATAAAAAAAAAGAAAGTGGAGAGAATTTGCTCGGGTTGGAGACTAGATCAAGCCTGGTGCTAGATTTAGGGTGTATTTTGATCAATTAGAAGAAGTTTCATCCCAATTTTTAGAAGAAAAAACCTTATGTGTATTCAAAGAATAAAGTTACATACAATAAAGGATAAAATATGACTATAATAATGAAGGTTCAAAAAAGACTTTTTATGAAAGGTATTAAGATAAACTAGTTAAGAAAAAATTAAAACTGGAAAGGGTAAAAGTTAAAAAAAATTAGCAGAAGAAAAAAAATTAAAAAAAAATAATTAACTTTGCAAGACTAAATTTTCATGGGGAGGAAACCACTAATTCCTTGCTTTGCTTTCTCCTTCTCTGAAATTCCACTGTTCTCCTTGGTAAGTGAACTTGGGCTTGGCTGGATTTCTTGTCGATCTTCTGGGGGAGGTGCCTGTTGTAGTGATTTTAAAGTGTCTTTGCCCCAGGCGGAATTGTACTGCCCTACCAGGGGCCAGGCTAAGTTATCTGCTCGGGTTTGCTTTCGGGAGTTTTTGTTCCCTGAAAGCTTTCCACTTTTCGTAGAATTCTGGAGGATGGGAATGAAAATGGTGGCCTCCAAATCTCTGGTCTGTAGGAGCTGAACGCTCGGGCTTCCAGTCTTCAGTGTACCCTCAGAGAAAAGCACTCAATCACTCCCATCTCCCTGGTCTCTAGCTGTGCTCTGAACTCACCCAGCCTGTGACCAAGTGTCTCTATCTCTGGAACACAGCCACACCTGGAGTCTCTGAGCCCCACAGATCTCTGAGCTCTTCCAGGTCATGGTCTCCCCGGACCTCGTGGGGACCCTACTCACAGAGCACCGGCCTGTGTCATGGATTACTGTTCAAGGTAACCCCAAGTTTAGAGCTAACTCCTCAGCTCTGTCTCTGTAACCGGCTTCCCTGCTCTAATACCTGCGAGCTCTTTGACACTCAGACACCCCCAATCCTTCTGTGACCCCGCAGGCCCTGAGGCCACGCTGTCCGCACAAGGTCTTCATCCTGGTTTAGCCTCTGGAGGGATGTCCCTCAGTGAAGCAACCTTTTAAAGTCCTGATTTTGTGCTCTTTTGTTCTGCCGCTTGCCAGAAGCCAGCCCCTCCCCCTGGGGTATATCTTCCTGTCGCTTTGGATTCACTTCTCTGCTGGTCCTACCTTTCAGAAAGTGGTCAATTTTCTGTTTCTAGAATTGTTGCTCTTTTTCTCTTCGATCTCCTGTTGGATTTGTAGGTGTTTGGAATGGTTTGATAAGCTATCTAGCTGATCTCCTGATACCTGATGTCATCTCAAACTGCTACTTTTCCACCATCTTGACTCCTCCCTCTTATTTACTGTTTTTTAATCTGACTATTTTGTCCTTACTTTTGTTTCAATTTTGATGGATATAAAATTTTTCATTCACAGTTTTTTTCAGCCATTCTGAATACATCTTCTTACTTTTTTCTGACTTTCATTGTTTATAATGACAAGTGAACTGTTAGTCTTAATGTTAATCTTAGTCTCTCTATCAAAAAAATCGGTCATTTATTTTGTGTCTTTCCATTTTTTTAAACTTTGTTTTCAGAGTTTTTGCAATAGTGTGTCTTTTTAAAAAATATTATATTTATTTATTTGACTGAGAGAGAGACAGTGAGAGGAGGAACACAAGCAGGGGTAGTGGAAGAGGGAGAAGCAGGCTTCCCACTGAGCAGGGAGCCAGATTTGGGGCTTGATCTCCAGAGCCAGGGATGATGACCTGAGCCCGGGATCACATCATCCAGGCATCCCTACAATGTTGTGTCTTGGGTGCGAATTTCCTTTATCCTACTTGAATTATATTGAGTTTTGGTTGTGTAGATCATGGTTGATTTTTGGTTTTGTTTTTGTTTTTTGGAGGAGTTTTCAACCATTATTTCTTCCTATTTTTTCTGTCCTATTTCTATTTTCTCTCCCTCTGGTATTCTCATAATATTTAATTAATTTTAATATTTAATTGGTGTAATTAATCTACTAATTTCTAGTTACTTATTTCTTTATTTTATAATGCCCTGTGACATATATTAAATCACATATGATCTAATTAAATTTAGAACAGTTTACAGGTGTAATTTTTTAGATCGATCTTTAAGGACAATTTTCTAATTCCTAAATGGCTCTTTTTATCTATCAATCCCTCTAATTTTCCCTATTGAGTTACTTGGCCTGTAGTTTAGCTTGTTGTTAATAATTAAGAAAAAAAAAAAAACTATTATTTGTGAGAGGATGCTGAGACTTGAAATTCTCCACATTCTGTTTCAAAGAATCCCAGCTTCTTTGAGGGTAATACTGGAAACATTCTACTCTTATAAATGACTTCTCCCAGGAAAAATCACAAGCCATTACTCCTGGGCCTCCACAAAGATTTTTCTTCCCTCCCTTGTGTGTATCATTAGCTTTAATATTGATCAGGTATGAGGGCACTTCAGGTCTCAGTATTGTCAGCCAGTGACCCTGGGTTAGGGCAGATATGAACTGTGTGATGAAAAGGAAAACTTAACTTCAACTATATTCACCAGAAATTTAGCTTCTTCGAGTTAGAGTTGGAAGAGATAAGAAATGCTGGCTGCCTGGCCATCTTGGTAAGATACCATGTGTTTTGATTGGAATCCAATGGAAGAGAGATCCCTTTTTGTTTGCCAGTCCCAATAAGAATGAGGATTTCATTAATTGGAGCTAGGGAATTGGGGAAGGAAAGAACAGGTTTTGGCTCAAGTACCACATACTCTTACAGTTCTTGGTGATGTTTGGTATATTTTCATGAATAAATATTTCTTAATTTGCTGAATTTCCTTTGGAAAATGTCATATGAAACAATTATGTTTGTTTAATTTGGATGGAATACACAGATTTCCTCATGCTGCCATTCTAAGAATGAAACTCAGAATTAATTGCTTTCAAAGGGAAGGTGCAAGATGACATAGTAAGATTCTGAACTCACCTCCTCCTACAGATATATCAAATATACAGCTACATATGGATCATTTCTTTCTGAAAAAAATATATATAATCTATCTAAAAACCAGATAAACTTCTTCACAACAACAACTGATAAAATGACCTTATCAAAGAATGATAGGTGAATCAGAGACCTAATCTCAACAAAAAGCCCACCACCAGAATAGAGATGTACCATAAGGAGGGAATTCAACAGTCTGTCCCTTCTCCTATAAGATCATTGTGTTGGTGCCCACATCAAGCGCACCAACCTTTGAGATTTACATTGAAGGGACAATTTCCCCCAAAGCACTTGTCTTAGAAAACCAATAAGACTTGTGTCCAAAGGACCAAATGTACTACAGGAAACTGAGATAGTCCTTTTAAAGTGCTTTTGAGGCTAACTTCCCCCAGTATCCAGTACAAAATCATGAATTTAAAAGCTCTGAGCCTGGGGAAGCCTGGGTGGCTTGGTGGGTTAAAGACTCTGCCTTCAGTTCAGGTCATGATCCTAGGATCCTGGGATTGAGCCCTGCATCGGGCTTTCTGCTCAGCAGGGAGCCTGCTTCCACCCTCTCTCTCTGTGCCTGCCTCTCTGCCTACTTGTGATCTCTGTCAAATAAATAAAATCTTAAAAAAAAAGCTCTGAGTTTATATGTGAAGTAGATAGATTTGCTGTACTGGGGGCACCTGATGGAGGGGCAGGGGAAATTGAGGCTCTTTCTGGAGACAGATTTACTTGTGAATGCCATTTATGTGTTATCCAATTACTCTGCCCATGCATACTGGCACACATAGGTATGGCACACTTCTGATGCCTCTCTAGGGTGGTTGTAATTGAGTGATAATAGAATTATCACAGTGTATCACTGAGACCTGAGAGCAGAGGTGGTCACAATGATCCTCCACTCCCTGGCTGGAGCAGGTCAGCATGAGCAGTCACAGAATTCCCCCAACTCCTTTCCTAAAATAAAAAAAAAAAAAATATGTTCAGTTGCAAACCTCTGTCACTCCCTGGCTGGGGCTGGTGAGTGTAATTCTCTTAGATTAGTCTGGCCAAGTGTTTATGGATCTTATTAATTCTTTCAAAAGAAACAGCTTCTAGTTTAATTGATCTGTTCTACTGGTGTTTTTTTTTTTCTGGTTTCTATTTCATTGATATCTGTTCTAATCTTTATTATTTCTTTTCTTCTGCTTGGTTTAGGTTCTTTCTCCACGTCCTTTAGGTGTAAGGTTAGCTTGTGAATTTTGGATTTTTCTACTCTTTTGAGAGAGGCTTGGGTACTACATATTTCCCCCTTAAGAATGTTTTTGCAGTATCCCATAGTTTTGGAATGATGTGTTTTCATTCTCATTGATTTCCATGAATTGTTTAAGTTCTTCTTTAATTTCCTGGTTGACCCAGTCATTCTCTAGCAGAATGCTCTTTAGCTTCTAAGTGTTCAAATCCCTTCCAAATTTTTTTCTTGTGATTGAGTTCCAGTTTCAGAGCATTATAGTCTGATAATATTCAAGGAGTAATCTCAGTCCTTTGGTATCAGTTGAGACCTGATTTGTGACCCAGTACATAGTCTATTCTGAAGAAAGTTGCGTGCACACTCAAGAAGAAAGAGTATTCTGTTGTTTTAGTTTGGGATGTTCTGTATATATCCACTAAGTCCATCTGGTCCAATGTGTCATTCAAAGCTCTTGTTTCTTTATTGATCTTCTGCTTAGAGGACCTGTCCATTACTGAGAGTTGAGTGTTGAGGTATCCTATTATTAATGTACCATTATTTTGTTTCTTTATTTTGGTTAGTGGTTGGTTTATGTACTTGGCTGTTCCCATGTTGGGAGCATAGATATTTACAGTTGTTAGATTTTCTTGTTGGATAACTCTTTAAGTATGTTATAGTGTCCCTCTGCATCTCTTATCACAGTCTTTGGTTTAAAATCTAATATAAGAATTGCTACCCCAGGTTTCCTTTGAGGTCCATTGGCATGATAAATGGTACTCCATCTCCTCACTTTCAATCTGGAGATGTTTTTAGCTTTAAAATGAGTCTCTTTTAGACAGAATACGGATGCGTCCTGTCCTTTTATCCCATCTGCAACTATGTGCCATTTCATGGGAGCATTTAAGCTGTTCACATTGAGAATAACTATTGAAATATATGAATTTAGTGTCATCATATTGCCTATAAAGTTCCTGTTTTTACAGATTGTATCTGTAGGTTTCTGGTATATATTGCTCTTTGGTATTTCTTCCTTTATAGAATACCCCTTAATATTTCTTGCAGGACTAGCTTGGTGATCACATATTCTTTCAGTTTCTGCCAGTCCTAGAAATGGTCTATGTTTGTCCTGTATGAGAGACTTGATGGATAAAGTATTTTTGGTTACATGTTATTCTCATTTAGTACCTGATTATGTCTTGTCAGCCCTTTCTGGCTTGTCAGGTCTCTGTGTACAGGTCTGACATCATTCTGATGTTCCTCCCTCCATATGTAAGAAACCTCTTCCTCCAGCTGCACTCAGAATAGCTTCCTTGGCTCTAAGATTTGCACGTTTTACTATTATATGCCAAGTGTTGGTCTATTTTTATTGATTTTGGGAAGGGTCCTCTCTGCCTCTTGGACATCGATGCTTGCTTCCTTCACCAGATTAGGAAGTTTTCAGCTATGATTTGCTTATATATACACCTTCTAGTCCTCTCTCTCTCTCTCCACCCACTTAGGTATCCCAATAATTCTGGCATTGGAATGTTTCATAACATTTTTTATCTAAATCTGATCTCATGGGCTTCTAGCTACTAATCCCTATCCTCCTCGGCTTCCTTCCTTTCTATCATCTTATCTTCTATATCACTAATTCATTCTTTCACTACATTTACCCTGGCTGTTAGAGTATCCACTTTAGACTGTATCTAGTTCATAGCATTTTTAAGTTCAGCTTGATTAGATCTCATTTTTGCCCTTAGATATTTTATATCATCACTAATAGTTTTCTCAAGCCCAGCTATTGACTTCATAATTGCTACCCTGAAGTCTACCTTTGACATCTTGCTTATATTCATATCTATCATGTCTGCAGCAGAAGCCATTGTCTCTGGTTCTTTCCTTTGCTAGGAGTTCCTCCTCCTAGTCATTCTGTTGAGTGATGGTTGCAGAATGTAGAGTCCAAAATATCAACCATAACCCAATAAAGATGCAGCCAAGAAAAATCCAGAGTGTTTGGAAGCTACCACTGAAAAAACAAAGCAAAGTGAAACACAATAATACAATTTATAAAATTAAAAAAAATAAAACTAAAAATTAAAAAAATGAGTGAGGGGAAGGGAGGCTGTGGACAAAGTAGGGTGTTTCAGTTGTTTCTGAGTGTATTTTGTTCTGTTTGTTAAAGGACACTACTTCCCAAAATTACAGGGAAAGTAAAACTTGTATATACATAAAGGTAATATTGGATAGGGAAAAAAGAACTACTGTGAAGCATATATCTATTAAAAATATAGGTGTTAAAAGTACAACTTAAAAAGCTACTATGAAATATAAGTTGATATAGTAAATATCTATTTGAAGTGAGAAAAAGGGTAAAATGGAAAAAAAAGTAGAAGAAACACAAAAGAATGAATTAAAGAGAAAAAGAGTGTTATATCTGAAAAATGAAAAACAAACAAACAAACAAAAACAAACAAACAAACAAAAAACAAAACCATAGGACAATGCCTGGAGCTTGATATACTATTTTCCCTGGTGCTGGGATTTTACAGTTTTTTTGGGACTGTATGTTTGTCATCCTCTTGTTCTTCCAGCCTGTCTTCTGGAGGAGGGGCCTGCCACACTGTTTCTCAGACAACCCTGCTTGGTCAGAGTTGCCCTGACCTCTTCCAGGGGTTCTGGGCTCCATAGAAACCGGGTTTTTGAGCTTTTGTTCTCTGGTGGCTTCCTGAGCCTCTTCTGAGGGTCAAAGCAAAAATGGCCACACCCAAATCTCTGTCTCAGAGCAGAGAAATCACAGTCAGCTCTCTTCACTAAACCCTCCAGGACACAGTCTCCATTTCTATAGGTGCCACTGAAAACTGTAACCTCTTGTCATGTGCTTCCATAGTAAGCGTCTCACAGGTCATCCCAGGGACCCAGGAGTGTCCTTGTCCTTTGTGTTTCTAAAACCATGAGCAGCCATGAGGCAGAGGTTGGGGGGGCTCACGTCTATACCTGCAGCTCCTGAATCCTTTCTGGGGACTGTTCTAAAGCTCTTTCCCAGATGCTACAGCTCTGCAAGTTTTTTTCTGGTCACTGAAGCAGGACACTTTTGTGCTCTGGTTATTATCTCTTTCCAGGAACCAGCTTCTGGAGGCTCCTTCCACCTCCTTTTTATATTCTAATATCTCCCCACAAATTCATGACTCTGTTCTTCCCACCTTATGACAGGCAGTGCTTTTCTGCTTGTAGAAATCCAGATATATATTCTTACATCTCAGGCTGATTTTGTGGGTATTCAGAATGGTTTGGTTGATATCCAGCTAAATTTAGGGAACCGGTTGAAATGGGGTCCCCTACTTCTCTGCCATCATGCCTCTCTCCTTCAGCATTTTGAATATATCACGCCACTCTCTTCTGGCCTGTAAACATTCTACTGTAAACGTGGCTACTAACCTTATGGAGTTTCCTTTGTGTATAACTGTTACTTTTTCTCTTGCTGATTTTTTTTTCATTATCACTTCTTTTTGCCATTTTAATTACTACATGTCTTGGAGTGGACTTCTTTGGATCAATTTTTTTGGGGGGATCTCTATGCTTCCTATATCTATGTATCTCCTTTCCTCAGTTTAAGAAAGTTTTCAGCTATTATGTCTTCAAATATATATATATATATATATATATATAATACACACACATATACATATGTATATATATATACATATGTATATGTGTGTGTGTGTGTATGATGCAAAACTCATTGGATGTAATTAATACAAGGATGGAAGAAACAAAGGAATGAAACAGTGATAAAGAAGATAACATTAGGGATGCCTGGGTGGCTCAGTTGGTTAAGCAGCTGCCTTCAGCTCAGGTCATGATCACAGCATCCTGGGATCGAGTCCCACACCGGGCTCCTTGCTCAGCAGTGAGCCTGCTTCTCCCTCTGCCTGCCACTCTGTCTGCCTGTGCTCGCTCCTGTGCTCTCTCTCTATCTGACAAATAAATAAATAAAATCTTAAAAAAAAGAAGATAACATTATGGAAAATAATGAAGCTGAAGAGGGAAAGAAAATCACTGGATTATGAATGTAGACTTAGGAAACTCAGCGACTCCACATAGTAACTACATTCAAATCATAGGAATCCTAGTAGAAAAAGAGAGGGAAAGAGGGGAAGAAGATTTATAGGAACAAATTAGAGCTGATAACTTACCCAATCTTGGAAAATAAACACACATTCAATTCCAAGAGGCATAGAGAGCTCCCCTCAAAATCAACAAAAACAGGTCAACATCACAACATGTCATAGTGAAACTTGCAAAATACAAATATAAAAAGAGAATTAGGAAAGCAGCCAGGGCAAAGAAATTCATAACTTACAAGGGAAGATAAATCTGGTTAGCTATACATCTCTCCACAGAAACCTGGCAGCCAGAAGAGAATAGCATGCTATATTTAATGTGCTGAATAGAATAAAAGTATGAAATAAAAAATAGAAAAAAAATGTAGCCAAGACTACATTATCCAGTAGGGCTGTCATTCAGAAGAGAAGGAGAAATAACGTATTTTCCAAAAACAACTAAATTATTTCTTGAACACTAAACCAGCGCTGCAAGAAGTATTAAAGGGGACTTTTTGAGTGGGAAAGAAAGATCAAAAGCAGCAAAGACTAGAAAGGAAGAGGGAAAATATCCAGACACAACAAGTTTATAGGTAATAAATGGAACTAAATTCATATCTTTCAGTAATCACTCTGAATGTAAACGGACTATATGCTCCAGTCAAAAAACAAAACAAAACAAAACACTGGGAATCAGGGTGGATAAATCAACAAGACCCATATATATTATGCTTACAAAAGACTCATTTTAGACCTAAAGACACCTCCAGATTGAAAGTGAGGGGATGGGAGAACCATCTAACCTGCTAACAGATATCAAAAGAAAGCTGGGTAGCCATACCTATAACAGATAAACTAGATTGTAAGACCAAAGACTGTAACAAGAGATGAAGAAGGACAGTATATCATAATAGAAGGATCTATCTAACAAGAAGATGTAACAGTTATAAATATATATACCCCTAAATAGGGAGCACCCAAATATATAAATCAATTAATAACAAACATAAAGAAACCCATTGATAATAATGTAATAATAATAGGGGATATTAACCCCCCTCCCCCAGTTAGAGCAATGGACAGATCATCAAAGCAGAAAATTAAGAAGGAAACAATTGTTTTGAATGACAGGCTGGATCAGATGGACTTAACAGATATATTCAGAACATATCATTCTAAATTTCCCCAGTGTGTATTGGACATTCCAGAATATATCACATACTGAGTTACAAATCAGGTCTCAAGAAATACAAAAAGATTGAGATCATACCATGCACATTTTCAGAACATAAAGCTATGAAACTTGAAGATTACCACAAGAAAATAAAAAATTGGAAAAACCACAAATACATGGATGTTAAAGAGTCTCATACTAAACAATGAATTAATTCCTAATCAGGAAATTAAAGATGAAATTTTAAAAAAAACACATGGAAGCAAATTAAAATGAAAACTTAATGGTCCATAATTTGGGATGCAGGAATCCTAAGAAAAAAGGCAATCCAAAGAGGGAAGTATTCAGCAATACAGGCCTACCTTGAGAAGCAAAAAAATTTTCAAATACACAAACTAAACTTAAACCCAAAGGAGCTAGAAAAGGAACAGAAAATAAAACCTAAAGCCAGTAGAAGAAGGGAAATAACGAAGATTAGAGCATAAATAAATGATATAGGAAAAAAAAAAGTAGAGGAGAACAATTAAATTAAGAGCTTGTTTTTTTGAAAGAAATAACAAAATTTTAAAATATCTAGCCATATATATAAAAACAAAAGAGAAATAACTCAAATAAATAAAAACAAAAATGAAAAAGGAGAGATCACAACCAACACCACAGAAACAGAAATAATTGTAAGGCATTACTATGAAAAATTAGATGCCAACAAATTGGGCTTTCTGAAAGAAGTGGGTAAATTCTTAGAAACATGCAAACTACCAAAACTGAACCAGGAAAAAATAGCAAACACAAACAGACCCAAAACCAGCAAAGAAATTGAATCAGTAATCAAAAGTCAGTCTCCCAACAAAAAAGAAGGTCCAGGTGGTTTTCCAGTGGAATTCTACAAAACAGTTAAAGAAGAGTTAATACCTATTCTTCTCAAACTGTTCCAAAACATAGAAATGAATGGAAAACTTCCAAAATCCCTCTGCCAGCCCAGAATTACCTTGATTCCAAAACCAGACAAAGACCACACTAAAAATTAGAATTACAGGTCAATATCCCTGATGAAAATTGATGCAAAAATTCTCAATAAGTTACTCACAGATTGAATACAATAGCATATTAAAAGAATTATTTACGGGGCACCTGGGTGGCTCAGTGGGTTAAAGCCACTGCCTTCGGCTCAGGTCAGGGTCCTGGGATCGAGCCCCACATCAGGCTCTCTGCTCTGCGGACAGCCTGCTTCCTCCTCTCTCTGCCTACTTGTGATCTCTGTCTGTCAAGTAAATAAATAAAATATTTAAAAAAAAGGAATTATTCACCACAATCAAGTAGGATTTATTCCTGAGATACAAGAGTGGTTCAATATTCACAAATCAATCCATGCGATACACCACATTAATAAAAGAAAGGGTAAGAAATATGATCCTCTCAAGAGATGCAAGAAAACATTTGACAAACTACAAAATCCACTCTTATAAAAAAAAAAAAAAAGCAAACAAACAAACTCAACAAAGTAGGTTTAGAGGGAATATACTTCAACGTCATGAAGGCTAATTAGAAACGTCCCACAGTTATTATTATCCTCAGTGGGGAATAGTTGAGAACTTTTCCTCTATGGTTATGAACAAGACAGGGATATCCACTCTCACCACTGTTATTAATATCATACTGGAAGTCCTAGCCTCAGCAATCAAACAACAGAAGGAAACTTTAAAAAAATTCAAATTGGTAAAGAAAAATTCAAACATGCACTATGTGCAGATGACACAATACTCTATTTAGAAAACTTGAAAGACTTCAGCAAAATATTGTTAGAACTCATACATGAACTATGCCAAGTCACATGATACAAAACCAATGTATAGAAAACTACTATATTTCTATACACCAACAATAGCACCAGAAAAACAAATTAAATAATTCATCCCATTTACAACTGCACTATAAACCAGAGATACCAAGGAATAAACCTAACCAGTGAAGTGAAAGATCTATACTCTGAAAACCATAGAGTGCTTATGAAAGAAATTGAAGATGATACAAAGAAATGGAGAAACATTCCATGCTCATTGATGAAAGAACAAATATTGAGAGACACATACACCCTGATTTATTCCATATTGACTAGTCTTTCTTAATCTATCAGTTTGTTTCCTGTTGATATAGTCTGAAGTTCTGCTGATGTAGAAGACATTGAAGTTTTAAATTCAATTAATTGAATATGTCATGGTTATGTGACAATTTTTATTAATTCATGACATGCACAATTTAATTCAAATATGAATGATAACAAAACAAAAATGTGAATCAACAAATAATTTTTAGGTGTAATATGTTTTTAACATTTGTTTTTAATGTGCTGGTTTAAAGTTCATCAACATTATCTCATCTAATTCTTAAAACAATTTCATTTAAAAGGTCTTTTTTTTTTTTACATTTTTAAAGATTTTGTTTATTTATTTGAGAGAGAGAGAGATCATGAGCAGGGGAGAAGGGCAGATAATGAGGAAGAAGCACATTCCCTGCTGAGCAGGTAGCCTGAAACTGGGCTCTATCTTAAGACTCCGGGATCATGAGCTTAGCCAAAGGCAGAAGCTTAACCAATTGAGCCATCCAGGTGCCCCTACCTTTTTTAAAAAATTATTATTATAAAGGTGCACTTTGAAAAAGGAGAAATACCCCAAGAATGAAGTGAAATGATTTATTTCTTCATTTCTCCTCTTTGATCTATCAGAAGTAATTTGAATTAACACTTTGATGTACATACTTACAAGTTTTATTTCCAATAAGCATTTACTTAATAAACTCTTAATTTTAAAATAAAAAAACATAAATTAAGGATATAATGCTATTCACAACTACAATAAAAAGAATAAAATACCTAGGAATAAATTTACCAAGGTGAAAGGCAGGTATATTGAAAACTACAAAATATTAATAAAATAAACTGAGGAAGAGACAAATACATAGAAAAATAGTTTATACTAATAGATTAGAAGAATGAATATCATTAAAAGGTCCATATTACTCAAAGTAATCTGACTCGATTCAATTCCTAACAAAATTCCAGTAGTACTTTTCAAAAATTGAATAAGCAATTCTAAAATGTGTATGGAACCACAAAATATCCAAAGCAATTTTGATAAAAAGGAAGAAAGTTGAAAGTATTACACTCCTTGATTTCAAACTATACCACAAGGTATACTAATCAAACTGATATGGTATTGTCACAAAAACAAATATATAGAACAATGAAAGATAATATGGACAACAGAAATAAGCCCACAGACATATGGTTAATAGATTTACACCCAAAGAGGCACAAATACACAATGGTAAAATGGCAGTCTCCTCAATAACTGGTGATGTGAAAATTGGACAGCCATATGCAAAACAATGAAATAGGATCACTATTCTACAACATACATCAAAATTAACTCAAAGTGGATTAAAGCCTTGAATATAATACCTAAACCTATAAAAGTTTTAGAAGAAAACTGGTGGTATAATCTCCCTGTCATAGGTCTTGGTAATGGATTTCTAGACTCTGATTCTCTGAAAGAATTAATAAATTTGATAAACCCTTAACCAGACTTTTCAAACAGGAAGGAGAAAGGACTCAAATTAATAAAATTATGAATGAATTAAAGAGGAGAGCTCATGACCAACACCAAGGAATATATTAAACAAACTTATGGACATATTATGAACAACTATATGACACAATTTAGGGAATCTGGAAGAAATGGATGCATTCCTGGAAACTTATAAACTACCAAAACTAAAACAGAAAGAAAAAGAAAACCTGGACAGACCCATCACCAGCAAGGAAATTGAAGCAGTAATCAAAACCTTCAAAAATACAAGAGTTCAGGGGCAGATGGTTTCCCAAAGGAATGGTGTCAAACACATGAAGAAAAACTAATGGCTATTCTTCTAAAGCTGCATCAAAAAATAGAAAAGAAATGGGAAACCTGGGTGGCTCAGTTGGTTAAGCAGCTGCCTTCGGCTCAGGTCATGATCCCAGCGTCCAGGGATCGAGGCCCACATCGGGCTCCTTGCCTGGAAGGGAGCCTGCTTCTCCCTCTGCCTCTGCCTGCCACTCTGTCTGTCTGTGCTCTCTCTCTCTCTCTTTCTCTCTCTAACAAATAAATAAATAAATAAACAATCTTTAAAAAATTAAAAAAAAAATAGAAAGGGAAGGAACATTCCTGGGCTGTTCTATGGGTTCAGTATTACCTTGATCCCCAAGCCAGACAAAGACCCTATCAAAAAGTAGAATTACAGAGCAATATTGCTGAAGAACATGGCTGACAAAGTTCTCAACAAGACACTAGCTAATGGAATATAACAGTATATTAAAAGGATTATTCACCATGACTATGTGGGATTTATTCCTGGGCTGCAAGGATGGTTCAACATTCACAAATCAGTCAAAGTAATGTATCACATTAAAAAATAAGACAAGAACTATATGATCCTCTCAATTGATGCAGAAAAAGCATTTGACAAAACACAGCATCCTTTCTTGATTAAAACTCGCCATAGCTTAGGGATTGAGAGAATGTACCTCAAAATTATAAAAGTGCTGTACATAAAGCCCACAGTGAATATCATTCTAAATGGGGAAAAACTGAAAGCTTTTCCTGTAAGATCAGGAACAATATATGGTTCTGCACTGTCACCATTATGATGTACTATACTACTGGAAGTCCTAGCCTTAGCAATCACAGGGGGAAAAAAAAGAAGTAAAAGCTCCTAAATCAAAGGGGAGTAAGTTTAACTTTCACTATTTACAAACAACATGAGAAACTCAGAAGAGGGGCGCCTGGGTGGCTCAGTCATTAGGCCTCTGCCTTCATCTCAGGTCATGATTTCAGGGTCTTGAGATAGAGCCCTGCATTGAGATCCCTGCTTTATGGAGAGACTGCTTCTCCCTCTCCCACTCCCTCTGCTTGTATTCTCTCTCTCACTGTCTCTCTCTCTATCAAATAAATAAACAAAATCTTAAAAATAAGAAAACCCAAAAGACGCCACCTAATATTGCTAGAAATAATACAGCTAATTCATAAAATTCACAGGATATAAAACAATTTATTTTTCTACACAGCAATAATAAAGCAGCAGGAAAAGAAGTCAATTAAACAATCCCACTTAGAATAGTGCTAAAAATGGTAAGATACATAGGAATAAAACTAGTCAATAAGGTAAAGTCCATACTCTGAGAATTATAAAACACTTATGAAAGAACTTTAAGAGGACACAAGAAAATGGGAAAGAATTAAATGGTCATGGATTGGAAGAACAATCTTTGCTAAAAGTTCTCTATTCCTTAACTCAATCATCATACTTAAAACAATCCTTATCAAAATACCACCAGCATTTTTCACAGAGTTAGAACAAATAAACCTAAAATTTGTGTAGAATAACAAAAGACCATGAATAACCAATGAGATCCTGAAAAAGAAAAGCAAAGCTGAAAGAACCACCATTCTGGACTTCAAAATATATTACAAAGCTGTATTCATCAAGACAGTGTGGCACTGGCACACAAGCAGATGGCAAGACCAATGAAACAGAATAGAAAACCCAGAAATGAACTCACAACTATATAGTCAACTAATGACAAAGTAGGAAAGAATGTCTAATGGGAAAATGACAGTCTTTCCCACAGGTGATGTTGAGAATACTGGACAATAATATGTAGAAAATGAAATGGAACACTTTCTTACACCATGCACAAAAATAAATTCAAAATGGATGAAAGACCTAAATGTCAGACAGGAATCTATCAGAATTCTAGAGGACAACACATGCAGCAACCTGTTTGACTCCATCCATAGCACTTTTTTTTAAAGTGGTTTTTTTTTTTTTTTTTTTTTTTGAGGGACAGAATGAGAGAGAGAGAGTTGAGGGGCTGAGGGAAAGGATGTCAAGCAGAATCCCCACTGAATGTGGTTCTTCATGCTGGGCTTTATCTCATGACTCTGAGATCATGACCTGAGTTGAAATCAAGAGTCAGTCACTCAGCCAACTGATACATCCAGGTGCCCTTCGAGCATAGCACTTCTTACTAGATGCATCTCTGTAGGCAAGAGAAGCAAAACCAAAAAAGAACTACTGGGAGTTCATCAAGTTAAAAACCTTCTGTATACCAAAGGAAACAACAAAACTAAAAGGAAAACTGCAAAATGGGAGAATATATTTTCAAATTATATATATAATAAAGGGTTAGTATACAAAATCTATAAAGAACTTATCAAACTCAAAACCCAAAGAACAAATAACGCTGTGGAGAAATGAATAGAAGACATGAATAGACATTTTGCAAAGAAGAAATCCAGATGGCAGACACATGAAAAGATCCTCAACATCATTCATCATCATGGATACAAATCAAATATTAAGATACCACAATAAGATACCACCCCACACCTATCAGAATGGCTATAATTAGCAACACATGAAACAACAGATGTTGGCAAGTATGCAGGGAATGTGTAACCCTCTTACACTGTTGGTAGGAGTGCAAACTGGTGCAGCCACTTTGAGAAACAGTTTGGAGGCTCCTCACAAAAAGGTAAAAATAGAAGTACCCTATGATCCTGCAATTGCACTAGCTATATACCTAAAGGATGCAAAAATAGAGATTCAAAGATATACATCCATCTAAATGTTTATGGCAGCTTTATCAACAATAGCCATACTATGAAAAGAGCACAAGTATCCATCAAGTGATGAATAGTAAGGAAGATGTGTCATATATATATATACATATATATGTATATATATATGACACACATGTGTATACATATACATATATATACATATATATGTATATAAATATATATTACATAGCCTTAAAAAAGAATGAAATCTTGCCATTTGCAATGGCATGGCTGGAGTTAGTGAGTATTATGCTAAACGAAATAAGTCAGTTGGAGGAGGACATATACCATATGATTTCACTCATATTGGAATTTAGGAAACAAAACAGATGAACATATGGCAAGGAAGATGTAACAGGGGGATCTGTCATAACAAGTAGTTCTCCATGTCAAAACTAGTAGGCCTAGTCATTACTGGAAGCTTCTATCTCAGCAAGTTCACAAGCCTACACCAGCCCTGGCTGAACTGGGACACAGAGATAAAAAGCAATGGTTGAAAAGGGTGGAGGAATAGTGAGAATTCTCTGTTCTCCAATTTAAAGGCCCAGGCTAATATTTAATATTACATAAAGCAGGAAAGAATATCTGATGTGAAAAAGACAGTCTATTCAACAAATGGTGTTGAAAAACTGTTCAGCTACATGTAAAATAATGAAACTGAGCTATTGCCTTATACTATACACAGAGATGAATTCAAAATGGGTTAAAGACTTAAATGTGAGACTGAAACAATAAAAATCCTTGAAAAGAGCTCAAGGAGTACTGTCTCTGACATAAGCTGTACCAACATTGTTCTAGCTATGTCTCCTGAAGAAAGGAAAATAAAAGCAAAAATAACTATTGGAACTACATCAAAATAAAAAGCTTCTACACAGTAAAGAAAACAATAAAAAATCTAAAAGACAGATTATGAAATTGGAGAAGAGATTTATAAATCCAAGAAAGTGTTATCCCCAAATAGATAAAGAACATTTAAACTCAACACCTAAAAAAACAAATAATAGAATTTAAAAATGGACAGAAGACTTTAACAAATTTTCTTCAAAGAAGACATCACCCAGATGGCCAACAGATCCATGAAAAAAATGCTCAAAATTACTCAGCTACAGGGAAATGCAAATCAAAACTATATATATATATATATATATATATATATATATATATGATGTATGACATATATATATATGATGTATGACACATGTATGGCATATATATGCATTAATATAAAACATATATATGCATATATATACATATATATCCAACAATCACAAAGAATGAAATATTGCGATTTGCAAAGACATGGATGGAGTTAGAGTGTATTATGCTAAGTGAAATAAGTCAGTCAGCAAAAGACAAATACCATATAATTTCACTCATATATGGAATTTAAGAAACAAAACAGATGAACATAGGGAAAAGGAATGAAAAATAAAATAAGATAAAGCAGAGAGGGAGGCAAACCATAAGAGAATCTTAACTATAGAGAACAAAACTTAGGATTGTTGGAAGGGAGGTGGGTGGGAGAATGGGCTAAATGGGTGAAGGTCATTAAGGAGGGCACTTGTTGGGATGAACACTGGATGTTATATGTTAATGATGAATTATGAAATTATATTCCTAAAACCAATAAATAACTTGAATTTAAATAAAATATTGGAAGAAATGAAATGAAATAAATTTAAAAAACTAAAAAAATTAACTTTAAGTGCATTAAAATTTAAACAATAGACTTGACTATGTATGAGCAAATAGTAAGAAAACATAGCTAAGATCACTAACATTCATCTTGACAATGACATTTAGATATGATGCCAAATACAAAAGCAACACAATTTATAAAATATGAAGTGGGATAAAATTAAAAACTTCTACACAACCCAAAAAGCAATCAGCAATATGGAAAGACAGCCTATAGAATAGAAGAAATTATTTTCAAACCATATTTTGGATAAGGGGTTAATATAAAACATATATAAAGAACTCAATAATAAGAACAGCAAAAATTTGGGATGCCTGGGTGGTGCAGTTGGTTAGGTGTCTGCCTTTGGCTTGGGTCATGATCCCAGGGTCCTAGGATTGAGTCCTGCATCAGGCTCCCTGCTCAGCAGAAGACTGCTTCTCCCTCTGCTCCACCTGCTTGTGCTCTCTCTCTTTCTCTCAGATAAATAAATAAAATCTTAAAAAAAAAGGACATAAAAAACCAATGCCATTAAAAATTAGGCAGAGCAACTAAATATATGTTTTTCTGAAGAAAACATTCAAATGACCAATATGTACATCGAAAGATACTTGTCACCAAGCACCAGAAAATTGAAAATCAAAATCACAATGAACTATTACCTCATACCTGCTGGAGTGATTATCATCAATATGACAATAGCAAGTGTTGCTCAGAATGTGGGGAAAAGATGAACCCTTGTGCACAATTAATCAAAATCTAAACTGGTTCAGCCACTATGGAAAACAGTAGAATTTCTTCCAAAAAGATCAGAATTATTATATGACCCATTAATCTTGCTCCTGGGTAAATCCCTCCTCCCCCCCCAAAAAAATGAAAATAAGACTTCAAAAACATATCTGCATGCTCAGGTTCATTGTAAAATATTATATATAATCTACCCTGGAGCACGATTTATTTCCATCTGTGTTCCTCTAAAAGAAAGGAGCATATTATCAGCAGATAGACAATAAAATGGCAGAAAAATACAATGGCAGAAAAGGCATGGGATAAGCATGGGTTATAAACATTCTGTGTCAAAAAAGGGAGACAATGAAAGAATGAAGTCACTAGTGACTTAATTACTTAAAAAAAAAGATTTATTTATTTATTTATTTATTTGACAGAGAGAAAGAGATCACAAGTAGGCATAGAGGCAGGCAGAGGGTTGGGGGAAGCAGGCTCCCTGCTCAGCAGAGAGCCCAATGCGAGGCTCAATCCCAGCACCCTGGAATCATGACCTGCGCCGAAGGCAGCAGCTTAATCCACTGAGCCACCCAGGTGCCCCAATTACTTTTTATTTAACTTTTTTTTTTCACTTTATGTTTTTTCTTCTCAAATTTTGCTATAAAGCACAAGAATAAAGCAAGCCGTACTCAACATTTGACAAGGAAAATTTCTCAGCTACACATTCAAACGCATAATGCAGAATTTGTTCTTTCCACATCACTGTAGGACAAAACTCCACTAAAGTTGTTCTAATTCTATAAGACAAATCCTTTTTCCTTCAGTTTTCACCTGAGTTCTCAGTAGTAGTCATTGATATCCGTATTTTTGTTAGCTTCTCTAGGCAATCTAGATTGTTTTTGTTTTGTTTTGTTTTGTTTTTTGTATCCAGCTCTTCAAAATTCTTCCAGGCTCTTCCTATTGTCTAATTTATCATTTTTACATGTTTAGTACAGCAATATCCCTCTTCCATGCAACAAAGTCTGTATTAGTTTTCTTTTTAAATAGTTTTATGTAGAAATGATAAACATACCATATGATTCTGATATGTAAAATATAAAACTCGGTGGATTTTGGTATATACAGAAATTTATTCAAACATCATGTTTTCATCACCCCCAAAAGAAACCATATTGCCATAACAGACATTTGATATTTTCCCACAAAGTCTTACCCTAGCTGTAGCCAAGTACAAATCTATTTTCTCTCTTTATAGATTAGCCTATTCTGGATATTTCATATATATGGAATCTGGCAACATACTGTTGTGACTGGCACTTTTAGCATATTTTCAAGATTCATTCATGTTGTAGTATGTATCAGTATTTTATTTCTTTTTCTAGTTAAATGATATTCCTTTATATTAATAGAAAACATTTGACTTATTTATTCATTGGTAGATGGCCATTTGTGTTGTTTCCACTTTTTGACTAGTATAAACAATACTGCTATGAACATTTATGTAAAAGTGTCAGTGTGAACATAGGTTTCTAATTTTCTTGATTTCTAGGACCCTAATTCCTGGATCATATGCTAACTTTATATTCAACTTTTTGGGATAACTGCCATACTGCTTTCTGAACTATCTGCACAATTTTATGTTGCCACTGATAATATATGAGGTTTCTAATTCTTCCACATCCTCAACAACACTTATTATTATCCATTTTTAAAAATTTGTATTATTGGGGCACGTGGGTGGCTTAGTCTGTTAAGCATCTGCCTTTGGCTAGGTCATGATCCCAGGGTCCTGAGATGGAGCTCCAGGTTAGACTCCCTGCTCAACAGAGAGTCTGGTTCTTCCTCTCCCTTGGTCCCTCCCCCTGCTTGTGCTTTTTCTCTCTCTCTCTGTCAGATAAATAAAATCTTTAACAAATAAATTAGAAAACTAAACATAAATAAAATTTATATTGTTATGGCCATTCTAGTGTGTGAAATTATATTTCATTATACTTTGCATTTACATTTCCTAATGGCTAATAACATTTAGCATTTTTTATTGTGTACATTTGTCCAGTTTTATATCTTCTTTGAAGAAAATTCCTATTCAGATCTCTTTCCCATTCTATAACTTGGATATTTGTCCTTTCATTATTGACTTCAAATGTTTATTTATATATCCTAGATACAAGTCCTTTATCAAGTATGTGATTTGCAAATATTTTCTTCCATACTATGATTTATATTTTTCAGTTTTTGTGTATCCTGTCTTTGTGGCACCCTTTCTCCATTTTCACAGATAATGATGTTACATCTCTCTTTTTCATTCATTAGTCATACTTCCGTCTGACAACACCCAAAAACATTCTCAATTCTTAAAGGTCTGTTATATTTAATTGGCTACTCAATTAATTTCAGATAATAATCTCAACTTAATGTCCTTAACTTAATTAAATCTGCATGGACCCTTTTGTAAGCTAAAACATGGACAGGTTTTGGGGATTAGAACATAAATAACTTTGGGGAGGCATTATTTTGTCTCCCACAGGGATTTCTTCTGGAAAAAAAAATGAGCTTTGAATATTACAAAGGAGAATGAATGCTGCAAACTGAATTACCACTCCCAAAATGTTATATATCAACTTTCTCACCTCAAGTGTGACAGTATTTGGCAGTAGTGCCTTCTAGACATAATCCGGTTTTAATGAGGTCTATTAAGGTAGTGTTCTATAATGGAATTAGTATCAATATAAATATAGAAAAAGACAAAAGCCAATGCTCTCTTCACCATGTGAGAACACAGCACAATAGTGACTGTCTTCAAACCAAAAAGAGGGCTATCACCAGGAACAAAATCAGCCAGCCTCTTGATTTTGGACTTCCCATACTTCAGAAATATGAATAATTGTTTGTTCTTTAAGCTACCCAGGTTATGGTATTTTGCTAAAACTACCTGAACTGATCAAGATAGTAATTGTTATTAGAAGTGAGCTGCTGCTGTAACAAATGTCTAAAAATATTGAAGCAGCTTTTGATCTGAGTAATGGGTAGAAGCTGAAAGAATTTGGGAGTGGGTGTTTGAAAAATCCAATATTGCCATAAATATACCACTAATGGTGATTCTGGTAAGAGCTCAGGAGGGAAAGAAGAGTGGTGTAAATAAAACTTCCATCTTCTTAAATAATGCATACATAATCATATACAGAATATTGGTTGGAAGATGGACAGTTAAAGCCATTATGATGAGGTGTCCAATGAGAATAAGAAATAGGTTATTGGATAATGTAGAAATAATCATCCTTATAATAAAGGGGCAAATAAATTGTGTTCACGGCCTAGTATCTTGTTGTAGTATTTGCAAACACTAGAGTTAAATATTTAGCTGAGGAAATTTCCAAGCAAAATATGAAGGACTGACTTGATCCCTCCTGACTGCTCATAGTATAATGTAAGAAGAGGAAATAAATTGAAAAAAAAATTGTTAAGGAAAAAACAAATCCAAAGCTTAAAGATTTGGAAAATTATTAACCTATGCATACTTCAAAAAAAAAAAAAAAAGAAAGAGAGAGGAGGGGGGGAGGGGGGAGGTAAGGGGGTTGTGTTCTCATGAGAATACTAAAGCTGTGGCCAAGCAAACCTTTGATAAGGTTATCTGTATGGGTGTGAACCATACACTTAATCAGACATCCCAGCATGAATACTATCAATGTGAACTGCGGTGGCCTGAGATGGGATGCAAAAAAGACTGAGGGACTACTTAGATTCTATTAGACAGGATAAAAAATCTATTCAGTTGTGAACTTGCACATTTTTCAATAGATAAGAGAGTGGTTTCAAAGAAGATTCAGAGATCATTAGGGCCACCACTTGAGTTTCAGTGGACCAGATATGTTCTAATCAAAGTTTTCTTTGATCAGACTATAGGAATCATGGTAGCAAGTACACAGAGTTCTGTGGGCCCAACCTTCACCTGGAAGGGTGCTTAGGGCATTGTCTGTGCCCAGAAGATCCACAGAGTAGATGGGATCCCTGCAAACAATTATGATTCCCCAATGATACTTTGAGTGATTTTGTCACCCCACTTAGTCTGGAAGGCAGAGCATCAAATTGAACATTATTCTCAAATCTCATTATGTCATGGCATTTGTCTCGCTGTGTTTTGGACTTGCTTGAGACACATAGTACCTTCCTACAGTAACCGAACCAATATGAATTCACTCCTTGGTGTGTCAGAAACTGCACCAGTTTGAATTATTACACAAATACAACTATTTGCAACGAATAAGGAGATCACCAGAAATAACTCCATAAGCGAGGACTCCCTGAGCAAGGGTGAATGGCTTCCTTTTATTTAGGATTAGGGTGAATATTTAGATAGGAGAGCCTTGTCATCATTTGTAGAGAAGTGCATAAGGTCATGTATGTGCCTTAAGATAACATGCCTATACACACATTTTATGTCATGTAAATGAGATTTGTACTCCTCCTTAAGCAGAGTTTTTAGCATTATAAGAGATAAATGTAGTCATCAGTTATTCTAAGGGTCACTCCATGGTTCATCTGCAAAAGCATTAGACAGGGGTTAAGCTCAAACTTGTCTGTGGGGTCTGGGCTGGCTAGAGGTCTTGTCAGGGAAGTAGCTATTATTGGAGGGGTGGTATCACTTTCCATTTGCCTTAGTTATGAGATAAGCTAAAAAGAAGGGCTTATGTAAAAATGTGGGACAGTGTTCAGTGAATGGAACATGTGAGCAGTAAAGATTGGGTCTTGAAGTCTAGCTGGTGACACTTCCCTCCTATTTGTCCATTTGTAAATGGGATTGTCTATCCTATATCTGTTTCACCACTTTAGAAGCACATAACTTAACTGGTATCACAGATTCACAGCTTGAGAAAAATTTTGCCTCAAGATGAATTATAACTTAACTCTTACCCATACCTGATTTAGATAATGTTTACTTGAGACTTTGGGATTCAGACTTCAGAGTTGATACTAGAACTATTTAAGACTTTTAGGAATATTTCAGTAGAATTAATGCATTTTGGATGTGGGAAGGACATAAGTTTTGGGGGGGCAAGAATGGAATGTTGTAGACTACATATTTGTGATCCTCTGAAATTCTTAGTGAAACCCTAATCCCTAATGTGATAGTATTTAGAGGTGAAGCTATTGGAAAATAACAAAACTTAGGTAAACTCATGAGGGTGGGCCCCCATGATGGAATTAGTGCTTTTATAGGAGCACTAATCTTTCTAATCTAATCCTTCCAGAGACATCTCTTTCTTTCAAATGTAAGGATACAGCTGGAAAGCAGCCATCTGAAAACTCGGAATAGGTTCCTGAACATACTGCAATTATGGCAGCACTTTGCATTTAGACTTTCAATTTTCCACAACTGTGAGTAATGGTGAGGGAGCAGAAGGCTTCCTGAAGACGAAGCATAAGCTGGCACCTGCAACTTTCCCCCACACACCACTCCTGGGTGGGACTTGTGTGACATTCTTCCAGGAGTCTCCCAATTGTCTTAATGTTAATACCTTGCTAGACGGGAAAACAACCTTAGCTTGACAATGGCAAAGCCTTCAATATCTTGTAGGTATCTTGTAGGTGAGTCCTTTTTAGTATATGAAAGTTCTTTTGAAACCTCCCTTTTCCTTAACTTCCCCCAACTCCTGAGAACATAGAGCATATAATCACCATTACTCAAGATCCCAGTGCAGCAACTCTTTCCACCCATGGGTCCTGTCCCTTTTCTTTAATAAACCACCATTTTGCAACAAAGCCATCTTAAGAATTGTTTCTTAATTGTCAACTCTGGAACTTACCCCACTGAACCTCACCTATATTCCAAAACCACATGAAATAATAAATGTTTGTTGGTTAAGCCAACAACAGTATAAGCCAAAAACCAGTATAGGTTGTTTTGTTATAAAAAATGAGGATGACAGTAGTTTTTACTTTATATACTGCCAATCATAGATACCTTCGTGTATAATGTTTTGTTTTGACCTTATATAATGCCTCAGTATCTGTTTGTTTATTTTGAATATGGTTGACACACAAAGTTACTGCAGAGGTCACTTTTAGGAAAACAGTCTTGAGCGATAGAAGTATCCCCCTGGCTCAGACAGGCCCATCAGATAACCCACTTCAAAATATACATAGGCCCTAACTAACTTATGGGCTACTTACAACAAAACACAATTACCAAAAAAGGGAAAAATCCATATGTCACCAGACCTCCTCATCTTCCCCTTTAAGAACAATACCCACCCACTACCTCATCGCAGTTGGCCTTTCCCTTGCTGTCTTTCCCACTACTACCTTGTGGTGTATTCAATAAATCTCCTTTGTTCTATCTCAGGTGAATTCTTTAACCTCCCATACCACTAGCTTCCACCTGATCATGTCCCCGCATTTGGGGAGTCCCAACTGATCAAGAGACAGACCACTTAGACACCACATTTGGTGGCCCATGCAGGGATACTTTGGGCCCCCAAACACACATTTGGAAGAATCCTGCACTTGGAGCCTTTGCCATTCTGGGACTCTATCTGGATTCTCTGGGAATTTCTCAGGACTATCCCTCGGTGGATCAACTCTAGTACTCTTTGGGGACCTGAGGACCTCTGACCAAGATTACTCCTCAGTGAGGATCAGAAGCTCCAAGGAGGAGCCAGCCAGACCACCATTGCCTGAAAGGGTGAGGTATTTCCCCTTTTGTCCTTTGGAGAGACCATTCCCTCCTTCTCCTTTTTCAGCCCTTTGGCAGCCTAAACCTAGTATCTCACAGACAACTGGAGGCCTCTCACCAGGGCAGCTCTCTGGTATGGTCTGAAAGTCGGAGAGCAATCAGGTTGGACTGTCTATGTCTGTGAGATTGAAGGACCCCTTTCTTCTGCTTTATCACTCTCAAGGTCTGCTCCCAAAGCCCAGTGCAATTGGCAGCTCACCCAGAGTGAATCCACACACGTTCCAGACTCAGTTGGGACTCTTTCCTGAAGCTGGATGGCTCTCAGCCACCTTTCTTCTTTTGACCTGCCTCCCTTTTTCTCTGTTCCCATGGATCCAGCGACCATCTTGATCTGTAGGCAAACATGTTTCTATGCATCTGAGTGGTGAGTCCTACCCTTCCTTTTACAATTCAGCTAAACTGGTGTCCAGTTCTTCCTATTGCCAGTGGATGCCCTAACAGGAAGTGCCATACCATTTTCCTTGACCCTCTTCTTGGTGGGACTCCCCACCTTGGTGGAATGTTCAAAGATAGTCAGTTGCTCTGTATTTGCTATTTGCCACAACTTCCTTGGTAGGACACCCCAAAATAGTCAGTTGTCCCGTATTTTTCATGACTTCTTTCTGTGGTGGGATTTGTGAATTTGGGACACCAACTTCAGTCACCTTATGTAGATATGGTTCTTTTTCAGGTCAATGGGATTCCATGAATAAAATTGTGACCACAAATTGGAGCTCCATTCCCTTTGGCAGGATGACTTTTTGGGAATTGGCAACTGGTATTTCCCACAATAGGACCCCCTCTCTTTCTTTGGACTCACCCTTGGGCTATGTTATTAAAATCTGGAACAAATTTTACTTCCAAGGTCCAGTGAAAAATGTCTCATCTTTTTGTCTCCTGGCCTCAATACAAACCCCCAGATCAAGAGGTGAAGCTCTCCCTTGAAACTCTTTCTTATAATACTATTTTCTGGATTGAACTCCTTTGCTGGAACTCCAAATAGCTAGAAGTCACATATGTGACTTGCTCAGTTTCATGGCCCTAAATCAGGACCTCAACCTAAGAAAGTGTTCCCGACATGTTGGATGCTAACTCTCACTGCTCCTCCTCCTAACAGTTGTGGAGGTTTCTTTCTCATTCATTCCCCCAAGTTAATGGCTATAATTGGAGCCAAATCTGATTGGCTGACCTTGGGCAGGGGGCCTTAGGGAATATTCCCAAGCATATTCCAAAAGTCCTTTTGTTTCATGGAATTTCCCTGACAGACTATTCCCACTTGGTGAGAAACAAGTCATCTGCTCATCTGTCCAAGCTGATGAGCTCTAGAACCTGGAATCCCCTTTCTCTGCCCTCTGGGAGCTCCCCACCTCTTCTAGGTTCCCCTCTTCCTCCTCTTGATTCTATACCACCTTGGGTGCAGCCTGCATAACTGGTTCTTGTACCATCCTTGGTGACTCTGGAGCCATTGGCTCCTTCTACCATTGCTGTCAAAGATCAAGGTTTACACCACCCACTTCAGATATCTCCACCAGTGCTCCAGGTAAAAATGGACACTGGGGAACAAATTGACTGACTTTTAAGTGGATCCAGGTGGAACATAATTTGATATTTAAACTAATTAAAATTTTTATTCTACCAATATTTGTTGAAGGGCAAATAAGTTCATGTTTTCTCTGTCGCAATTTGTTAGCAAAAAGATGACTTAAAATGATGGTTAATTTTGTCAGTCTCAATTTTTTTATTGAGCAATTGTTAAGATAACTTTCAAAGTCTTTGGTAACCTGAAAGATAAAGTTTTCCTTGAATCATAAATTGGATTGAAGTCATTGGACATCTAAGTCTTTTGCAAATGAGAAAAAATACTGATGAAGGATAGTTGAAAGGCATGCAGGCAGGGATAAGCCCTTCCCTAAAAGGAAATCATCTTTAAAAGGATTTTACACCACCCTGGAAAGAGCTTACCCTCCTTTCCCATATGATAGATAGATGACAAAAATCTGATTGGATAACAGGCACATGGAGGGTTAATCAGATTATTACAGCCTGCCAACAAGCCCATAAAAACCTCTAGACTTAGAAACTCTGGTAGCAATCCCTTGGGTCCCCACCCTCCTTGGAAGTAAGCTTGGAAGCTTACTATAACTTTGCTCTTGCTCAATAAACTTGCTTTGGGGCACCTGGGTGGCTCAGTGGGTTAAGCCTCTGCCTTTGGCTCAGGTCATGATCCCAGGGTCCTGGGATCGAGCTCCGCATTGGGCTCTCTGTTCAGCAGGGAGCCTGCTTTCCCCTCTCTCTCGGCCTGCCTCTGCCTACTTGTGGTCTCTATCTGTCAAATAAATAAAAATCTTAAAATAATAATAATAATAATACTAAAGCATCTGTAACTGAATGTAAGTTTGTGATTTTGATTTTTTTATTGTAGAGAAACTAAGGATATTTGAATCTATTGGAAAGGGTGTTTTCTGCTTAAGATTTATAAATTTGTCATCTAAAGAATTCTGATATAACAATTCACAATTGGTTAATATTTAGTTCTTACAGGAGACTAAGGTTTCTAAGTTAAAATTCTTCTAATTGTAATTAAAATTATAAATAAGGGAAACAACACTGTATGTAGGAAAGTAAGAGATGAGTAAGAAAGATCTAAGGAATGAACATACTTTGTGTTGAGGTAAAAGAAAGTAATTTGGTCCTAAAAAGAAAAGGCATGGGACAGAATCTGAATGCAAAAGAAAGTTATTCAGTTTGTGAAGGGAGATCTTTGGAAAGGACTTTTATGTGGGGTCAGGATGGACTAAGGTTGAAATGACTGGATATTGAATGTACACTGGGATATAAAATTGAAATTCTGTGTTCTCTTTGTTAAAAAGACAGCTTTTTTTTTTTTTTTTTGATTGTTGGTCCGCTCTTGAGAAGAAAATATAAAGAAAGATGTTTCCTCTTTTCTTTGCCCACAAAATGTTACTATATTTTGTCTTTATCAAGTTTTTGATTAGCCATAATCCTATTTAATCCTGTGCTTTAAAACTTTCTGAGGCTTTCAACAAACTTCCCTGAGATTTGAATTGTAAACAAAGTCTCCTTGACTAACTAAGCTTGCTTATTTGGTATATTATATTCTGGCATAAGATCATCACTCAATATTCTGATTCCTGAAGTGCTAACATGTCCCAGAAATAATTGAATTTCTAGGACACCTGGGTGGCTCAGTTGGTGCATCCAACTTTTGGTTTCACCTCATGTCATGATGTGGTAACAGGGTCAAGCCCTGCATCAGGTTCTGTGCTCAGTGTAGAGTCTACTTCAGATTCTTTATCCTTCTTTAAAATGAATTTTTTAAGGAAATAACTGAATTTCCTTATCAGCTATATTATAATGAACTTTCACTTCAGATAATTATTTTATAACAATGTCCATTTCTAAGTTTTTGTCATTTATATTCATTGTTCTGAAGCTCTTGCAAAATGAATTTTGTATTTCAGGAGATTCATGCAAATGACTTTTTTGGGACAAATACAGGTTTTTAATATCTTTAAGACCATAAAACTGGAATGGGTAAGAATTTCTAGAAGTAAAAACTGCATTCAACTGAGTAAGAATTAGTAACATGGGACTAAGTGAATTGAGGAAGATAATTACAGTTCTGTGACTCCTGTTTGAAATGTTTCTGGTTTTCTAATGTTTGCTCTCCCAAATTAAGACAATTTTCTAAGATATCTACAACTTATAGAAATGTGATAAAGTATCCATTTGCATACAAATTGAAGCATTTAACTTTTCTCTGAATTCCAAAAGTCTCTAAGTATTCTTTATTTCATGGCAATTACAATTATTTGCATAAGTTCAGTAAGAATCTCTTCTCCCTGTAACAAGATATCATTGGGAACACTGGTTATTTTCCCAAGGCTTTGACTAGAAAGTCATATCTGAGAGACATTCATAGACATAAATATGACCAGACAGCTTTAAAATTGAGGTTGACTTTATGAAACATGGAGACAAAAGTGCCCCTTGGACATGTTGGCCTGATAGTTTTTTATAGAGTTCCCAGGAGCCTTACCAGGTGAGTAAAGAATGTCACTTCTTGGCAGGTATAGAAACCTCAAGATGCTTGAGGACCTTGTCAAGAGGAATTCACCCAAATCCACAGGTACTTTAGGCATGTCTGATGGTAAATATTTGACTTGGCTTCTGGCCTAGAGAGTCTACTAAAACAGTTGAGATTCCTTGTGAAAAGTTCCAGCAAAGCAAATTTTAAAAGATCTACATGATGAATCATTATTCTTGCTGAGCTTATGTAAATAATTAGGCTAAGTTTATTAAAATTGGACTTGTTTTACAAATTAGTTAGTCTTGATTTGGATATCTCTGAATATAAGGGTGTTTTTAGAGAGAAAAATATATTTCAATAACACATCTTTGTGGATGCTAATTTCTAGTTCCAATTGTCTTGGTTTCTTGTTACCCTAAACTAGGTAACTTGAGGTAAACCTCAGAAAAATTACCATAATAGCTCATAATATGGACAATCTTCATGCTTGTTATCCTTTGGAGATCATAACAGGACCCCATGATCATATGGTTATTTGAACAGCTGGAAAAAGGATTGATTTCCCCAAGAATTGAGAACTCAACTATGACTTTGAGCAATTCTGTGCACTGCAGCTAGGATGACAAAATAGCTACTTAAAAGTTGGAATGTATATATATACCACATCTTCTTTATCCATTCATCTGTTGGTGGACATCTAGGTTCTTTCCATAACTTGGCTATTGTGGACATTGCTGCTATAAACATTCGGGTACACGTGCCCCTTTGGATCACTATGTTTGTATCTTTAGGGTAAATACCCAGTAGTGCAATTGCTGGGTCATAAAGTAGCTCTATTTTCAATTTTTTGAGGAACCTCCATGCTGTTTTCCAGAGTGGTTGCACCAGCTTGCATTCCCACCAACAGTGTAGGAGGGTTCCCCTTTCTCCACATCCTCGCAGCCATCAAAAGAAATGAAATCTTACCATTTGCGACGACATGGATGGAACTAGAGCGTATTGTGCTTAGCGAAATAAGTTAACTGGAGAAAGACAACTACCACATGATCTCCCTGATATGAGGAAGTGGAGATGCAATGGGGGTGGGGGTTAAGGTGGTAGGAAAAGAAAAAATGAAACAAGATGGGATTGGGAGGGAGACAAACCAAAAGAGACTCTTAATGTCATAAAACAAACTGAGAGGGGTGGGGGGAGAGGGGTTGGGAGAGGGTGGTGGGGTTACATTATATATTTAAATAAAAAAGCTTAAGTTAAAAAAAAAAAAAAGTTGGAACGTACTTCATTCTATGACATTATCTATGGACCTCACTTTCTTTTTTCCTTGACTGGGTTGGATGATGTACTTGTGTTGCCCATACTCCAGACAAATATTCTACCATTTGACAGTGATTCCTCATAATTAGTATATTGTTAAAACTAAACATTAAACAAAGAGGACTTCTTTTTCTTTTTGTTATTCTAATTACACAGTATTTTATATCCCTAGGACAAACTGTCTCCACCATTAATGACCACAAAACCTGCACAATCCAAAACCTGATCCTTCTTTCTCAGGTAACATACATCCAAAACTTTCTTTTGGGGGTTGGGGTACAACTTAAGACTCTTTCACAGGACAAAGAGCTGTTTGAACCTGTCTGTACTAGGCTTTATCAAAGTCACCTGAACCACTCCAACAGCAGTAATACAGGCTTCCAGTTGTGAAATGAATAAGCCATGAGAATAAAAGGAATGGCATATGGCATATAGTCAATGATATTGTAATAACATTGTATGGTGAGAGATGGTAGCTACACTTGTAGCGAGCATATAATATATAGAGAAGTTGAGTCATGATGTTGTACAGCTGAAACTGAGGTAACTGTGGTGTCCAAATGGTGTGTCTATGAATTGAATGGGGGCCCCCAAATATGGGGACATGATGGGGTGGAAGCCAGTGAGTGGCATGGGAGATTGAAGGATATCATCTATTGAATACACCACAAAAGAGCAGTGGATAGGACAACAAAGGAGAGGTTGTCTGCAACAAGACAGTGGGTGGGAGCTGTTCTTAAAGGGGGAGATGAGGAAGTATGGTGACATATGGATTTTTCCCTTTTTTGGTAATTGCACCTAATTGTAAGTAGCCCATATAGGTTAGATAGGGCCTATGTATATTTTAAGCTGGGTTGTCTGATGGGCAACTCTGAGCCAGGGGGTTGCTGTGGGCCCTTTCTACATTCCATCACTCACACCTGCCTGCTTAAAAGTGGCCTCTGTATCCCTCCTGACATATTTGGCATTTTTGTGGAAGTCTCAATTTCAATATTTTCTTCCTGGTGAATGAGGTGTGTAGAGATGTCCCTACCTAAACCTGTTGGTTAACCAGTGGTTCCGCACAGGTATAGACCAGAGCATGTTTTTGTATTAACATACTAAGAAGCAATTAGAGTGAATTCCTGGGTGGCCAGGTCTATGGATTTGGGAGGGGACCCTCTGATGGTATAAACATCTATATGAAGGTTTTTGAATAGACCAATATTGAATAACAATATTGAAGCAATGATCAAAAACCTCCCAAAAAACAAGAGCCCAGGACCTGGCATATTCCCTGGAGAAGTCTATCAAACATTCTAAGGAGAAATAATACCTATTCTCCTGAAGCTGTTTCAAAACATAGAAACAGAAGGAAAACTTCCAGACTCTTTTTATGAAGCCAGCATTACCCTGATCCCCAAACCAGGCAAAGACCCCACCAAAAAGGAGAATTTCAGACCAATATCCCTGATGAATATGGATGCTAAAATTCTCAACAAGATCTTAGCAAATAGCATCCAACAGCACATTAAAAAAAATATCCACCATGACCAGGTGGGATTCATCCCTGGGTTATAAGGATGGTTCAACATTCGCAAATCAATCAATGTGATAGAACAAATCAATAAGAGAAGAGAGAAGAACCACATGGTCCTCTCAATGGATGCAGAAAATGCATTTGACAAAATCCAGCATCTGTTCCTGATTAAAAAGCTTCAGAGTATAGGGATAGAGGGAACATTCCTGAGCTTCATAAAATCTATCTATGAAAAACCCACAGCAAATATCATCTTCAATGGGAAAAAGCTCACAGTCTACTCATTGAGATCAGGAACATGACAAGGATGCCCACTCTCACCACTCTTGTTCAACATAGTACTAGAAATCCTAGCAACAGCAATCAGACAACAACAACAACAAAAAAAAAGATATTCAAATTGGCAATGAAGAAGTCAAACTCTCTCCTCACAGATGACATGATACTTTATATGGAAAACCCAAAAGACTCCACCCCCAAACTACTAGAACTCATATAGCAATTCAGTAATGTGGCAGGATACAAAATTAATGTACAGAAATCAGTTGCTTCCTTATACACTAACAATGAACATATAGAAAGGGAAATTAGAGAATCGATTCCACTTACTATAGCAGTAAGAACCATATGATTCCTGGGAATAAACTTAACCAAAGAGGTAAAGGATCTGTACTTGATGAACTATAGAAGACTTATGAAATTGAAGAAGACACAAAAAGATGGAAAAGCATTTCATACTCATGGATCAGAATAAACAATGTTAAAATGTGTATACTGCCTAGAACAATCTATACTTTCAATACCATCCCAATTAAAATTCCACCGCATTTTTCAAAGAGCTGAAATGAACAATCCTAAAATTTGTATGGAATGAGAAGAGACACTGAATTGCTAAGGAAATGTTGAAAAAGAGAACAAAACTGGGGCCTCATGTTGCCTGATTTCAAGCTTTATTACAAAGCTGTGATCACCAAGACATCATGGTACTGGCACAAAAACAGACAAAAATAGACCAGTGGAACAGAGTAAAGAGCCCAGATATGGACCCTCAACTCTATGGTCCAATAATCTTTGACAAATCAGGAAAAAAAATACAGTGGAAAAAAGTATTTTCAATAAATGGTTCTGGGAAAATTAGACAGCTACATGTAGAAGAATGAAACTCGACCTTTCTCTTACACCATACACAAAGATAAACTCAAAATGGATAAAAGACCTCAATGTGAGGCAGGAATCTATCAAAATCCTAGAGGAGAGCATAGACAGTAATCTCTTCGACATCGGCCACAGCAACTTCTTTCAAGATATGTCTCCAAAGGCAAAGGAAACAAGACTGAAAATCAAATTTTGGGTTTTCATCAAGATCAAAAGGTTCTGCACAGCAAAGGAAACAGTCAACAAAACAAAGAGGCAACCCATGGAATGGGAGAACATATTCGCAAATAGCGTCACAGACAAAGGGCTGATATCCAAGATCTGTAAAGAACTCCTCAAACTCAACACACGCAAAACAAATGATCATGTCAAAAAATGGGCAGAAGGCATGGACAGACACTTCTCCAATGAAGACATACAAATGGCTATCAGACACATGAAGAAAAAATGTTCATCATCTTTAGCCATCAGGGAGATTCAAATCAAAACCACACTGAGATACCACCTTACACCAGTTAGAATGGCCAAAATTAATAAGACAGTAAACAACATGTACTGGAGAGGATGTGGAGAAAAGGAAACTCTCTTACACTGTTGGTGAGAATACAAATTGGTGCAGCCACTTGGAAAACAGTGTGAAGATTCCTTAAGAAATTAAAAATAGAGCTTCCCTATGACCCCACAATTTCACTTTTGGATATTTATCCCAAAGATATAGATGTAGTGAAAAGAAGGGCCATCTGTACCCCAATGTTCATAGCAGCAATAGCCACAGTTGCCAAACTGTGGAAAGAACCAAGATGCCCTTCAATGGACAAATGAATAAAGAAGAAATGGTCCGTATATGCAATGGAGTATTATGTCTCCATCAGAAAGGATGAATATCCAACTTTTGTATCAACATGGATGGGACTGGAAGAGATTACGCTGATGAAATAAGTCAAGCAGAAAGAGTCAATTATCATATGGTTTCACTTACTTGTGGAACATAAAGAATAACACGGAGGACATTGGGAGATGGAGATGAGAAGTGATTGGGGAAAATTGGAGGGGGAGAGAAACCATGAGAGACTGTGGACTCAGAAATAAACTGAGGGTTTTTGAGGGGAGGAGGTGGGGGGTTGGGTGAGCCTGGTAGTGGGTATTATGGAGGGCACGTATTGCATGGAGCATTGGGTGGTGTGGTGCATAAACAATGAATGCTGGAACACTGAAAAGAAATATAATAAAATGAAAAAAAATTATATAAATTATCCTAAAATTTAAAAAAAATAAATCATGTTGAAATCAAATAAACAACTAGATAACTCTTTTTGCCTTTTCTCTGCGTGATGGGAAACTTAATTACTTTTGTTCTTTACAAAATAATTACCTGCCAGTTTATAAATAGGATGAATATTTTCAAAGACATAGTTATCTGACCATGAGGCATTCTGTAGCATCATCCAAATCCATACCCATTGATTTCATGCTAAACCTTCCTGAGCCTCAGTAGTCCTTCATATATAATGATAATATTTCAAAAATGCTGGGGCACCTGGATGGCTCAGTTGGTTAAGCTACTGCCTTTGGCTCAGGTCATGATCCTGGAGTCCCAGGATTGAGTTCTGTATAAGGCTTCCAGCTCCATGGGGAGTCTGCTTCTCCCTCTGACCTACTCTTCTCTCATGCTCTCTCTCAGTCTCTCTCTCAGATAAATAAATAAAATATTTTTTAAAAATGCTGGACCAGCTTAAACCTAAAAAGACAATGAGGGCCACCTGTCTGGCTCATTTGGAAGATCATGTAACTCTTGATCTTAGGGTCAAGTTCAAGACTCACATTTGAGGTATAGATTATTTAAATAATTAAAATCTTTAAAAAGGCAATCAAACATTATATACATTTGCCCACAGTGATATTACCTCTTAACTAAAGTCTTTTTGAAAATCTGCTGAAACCTACTAAAACCAATAAAAACAAAAACAGATTCCTAGGAGAGTAACCAAGAGCACCCAGAGAGAGCAACTTCATGGATAGATAAAGAGGTCTTGATTTCACCACTTGCCGGTAATGGTTATAATAATAGTACCTTAAATTTTCATATCAAAAAGTGTTTTTGCATAATTATCTCAGTTGCTCTGCTAGAAATCACTCCATACCTTTTCTATTCCATGATGGATTTGTTTATGGAAATATAACTGCCTGAAACAAAGGACCACATTAACAATATTAACATAAGAAGCACATATTGAGTTAAACCCTATGTCTATATAAGCTTTTATCTCTGAGAGTAAAGGCAAAAGCTTTGTTGGAGTGCAACAAGGGTACTACTGTACATGAAACAAGCCATATTTTCTGATAGGCTACTACAGTTTTGCTATTCTTAGATCTACTTAAACTTTTTATGAAGCAAATTATATTTTAAGCCCATATACCTACTTAATTGTCACAATGTAAGATATTTTTTTCCCATGGGTAGAGAATAAGTTTTTTTTAATTGCTAATACATTCACATAAAATCAAATTCAGGAGGCATAAAACGGCATAAAGTATAAAGAAACTTCCTTCCCACTCCTTGTGCTATACTCACCTAGATTCCCTTCCTCAAGGCAGCCACAGTAATCTATTTCTGTGTCATTTCACAAAAATAGTCTGTATACATAAGAAAACATACTAGTACACATTTTTAGTACAAGTTCTATCAGCCTTATTATTGTCTTTTCCATTTAACAATAGATCTTTCAGATAATTGCATAGAAATAGAAAAAAAAAATTACCTTACTGTCTCTTGATGTTTTTAAACTATTTCCTCTAAAGAATTGTCCAGTATGGTAGTCACTAGACATGTGGATATTGAACACTTCAAATGTGACTTGTGTACATTAGTTTGTGCTATAAGTATAAATTATAAAATTTCAAAGAATTTGTATAAAAATTAAAATTATGTTAATATTTTGTTGATTATATGATGAAACGATATTTTGGATTTTTTTTGCAGTTACAATGCAATTTCATATTTTTTGTTACATTGTGTTAGTCACCATGCAGTACATAATTAGTTTTTGATATAGTGTTACATGATTGTTGGTGTATGACGCCCAGTGCTCCATGCAATGCATGCCTTCCTTAATACCCATAACCAGGCTTACACATTCCCCACAAGCCTCTCCCTTCTAAATCCTTCTGGTTGTTTCTTGGGGTCCATAGTTTCTCATGGTTCATCTCCCACTCTGATTCCTCCCCCTTCATTGTTCCCTTCTTTCTTCTAATGTCCTCCATGCTATTCCTTATGTTCCACAAATAAATGAAACCGGATGATAATTGGCTTCCTCTGCTTGACTTATTTCACTTACCATAATCTCTTCCAGTCCCATCCATGTTGATGCAAAAGTTGGGTATTCATCCTTCCTGATGGCTGACTAATATTCCATTGTATATAAGGACCGTATCTTCTTTATCTGTTTGTCTGTTGAAGGGAATCTTGGCTCTTTCCACAGTTTGGCTATTGTGGACATTGCTGCTATGAACACTGGCATGAATGTGCTCCTTCATTTCACATCTGTATCTTTGGGGTAAATACCCAATAGTGCAATTCCCGAGTCATAGTGTAGCTCTATTTTTAACTTGTTGAGGAGCCTCCACACTGTTTTCCAAAGTAGCTGCACCAACTTGCATTCCCACCAACAGTGTAAGAGGGTTCTCCTTTCTCCACAATTTCTCCAACATTTGTTGTTTCTTGACTTGCCAACTTTTGCCATTCTAACTGGTGTAAAGTCGTATCTGAATGTGGTTTTGATTTGAATTTCCTTGATGGCTAACGATGATGAAGATTTTTTAATGTGTCTGTTACCCATTTCTATGTCTTCTCTGGAGAATTGTCTGCTCATGTCTTCTGCCCATTTTTTTTCTTGATTATTTGTTTTTTGGGTGTTGAGTTTGAGAAGTTCTTTATAGATCTTGGATATTAGACCTTTGTCTGTAGTGTCAGTTGCAAAATATCTTCTCCCATTCTGTGGTTGCCTCTTTGTTTTGTTGACTGTTTCCTTTGCTGTGCTGAAGCTTATTTTGATTAAGTCCCAAAAGTTCATTTTTGCTTTTGTTTCCCTTGCCTTTCAATATATGTCCTTAAAGATGTTGTTGTGGCTGATGTTGAAGAGGTTCCTGCCTGTGTTCTCCTCTAGGATTTTGATGGATTCCTGTCTCACAATGGGATCTTTCATCCATTTTGAGTTTATCTTTGTGTATGGTGTAAGAGAATGGTCAAGTTCCATCCTTCTGTATAGTCTGTCCTATTTTCCCAGCATCATTTATCGAAGAAACTGTCTTTCTTCCATTGGATATTTTTTCCTGCTTTTCAAAGATTAGTTGGCCATAGAGTTGAGAGTCCACATCTGGGCTCTCTACTCTGCTCCATTGGTTTATGTGTCTGTTTTTGTGCCAGTGCCATGCAGTTTTGGTGATCACAGTTTGGAATATAGCTTTAAATCAGGCAATGTGATGCCACCAGCTTTATTTTTCTTTTTCAAAATTTCCTTGTGATTTGGGGTCTTTTCTGGTTCCATACAAATTTTGATTTTTTGTTTCAGCATTTTGAAAAATGGCATTGGTATTTTGATTAGAATAGCATTGAAAATATAGATCAATCTGGGCAGGGTAGACATTTTAACAATGTTGATCCTTCTGATCCATGAACATGGAATGCTTTTCCATCTTTTTATGTCTTCTTCAATTTCTTTTATAAGTGTTCTTTGCTTTTTAGAGTACAGATCCTTTATCTCTCTGGTTAGGTTTATTCCAAGGTGTCTTATGGTTTTTGGTGCTATTGTAAATGGAATAACTTCTCTAATTTCCGTTTGTATATTTTTATTGTTAGTGTACAAGAAAGCAACTGATTTCTTTACATTGATTTTGTATCCTGCCACATCACTGAATTGCTGTATGAGTTCTAGTAATTTGGGGTGGAGACTTTTGCATTTTCCATATGGAGTACCATGTCATCTGTGAAGAGAGTTTGACTTCTTAGTTGATTTGAATATGTTTTATTTCTTTTTGTTGTCAGATTGCTGTTGCTAAGACTTCTAGTTCTATGTTGAACAAGAGTGGCGAGAGTGAGCATCCTTGTGTTCCTGATCTCAATGAAAATGTTCTCAGCTTTTTGCCATTTATAATGATATTTGCTGTGGGTTTTTCATAAGTAGATTTAATGAAGTTGAGGAATGTTCCCTCTATCCCTGTGCTCTGAAGAGTTTTAATGATGAAAGGATGCTGTATTTTGTCAAATGCTTTTTTCTGCATCCATTGAGAGAACCATGTCTCTTCTCTTATTTATACATTCTATCACATTGGTTAATTCGCAAATGTTGAACCACTCTTGCATGTCACGGATAAATCTCACCTGGTCATGGTGGATAATCCTTCTAATATACTGTTGGATCATATTAGCTAGGATCTTGTTGAAAATCTTGGCATCCATATTCATCAGTGGTATTGGTCTGAAAAATCTCTTTGATGGCTCTTTGCCTGTTTGGGGGATCAAGGTAATGCTGGCCTCATAGATAGAGTCTGGAATTTTTCCCTCTGTTTCTATTTTTTGAAATAACTTCAGGAGAATAGGCATTATTTCTTCTTTGAGTGTTTGGTAGAATTCCCAAGAGAATCCATCAGGCCCTGGAATCTTATTTTTTAGGAGATTTTTGATCACTGCTTCAATCTCGTTACAGGTTATGGGTCTATTCAGGTTGTCAATTTCTTCCTGTTTCCGTCTTGGTAGTTTATAGGTTTCTAGGAATGCATCCATTTCTTTCAGGTTGCTTAATTTATTGCTATATAGCTATTGATATTAATTTGTGGTGATTATATTTATTTCCTTGGTGTTAGTCGTGATCTCTTCCCTTTCATTCATGATTTTTTTTTTTTTTTAATTTGAGTCCTTTCTCTTTTTATTGAATAGGTCTGGCCAGTGGTTTATCAATCTTATTAATTCTTTCAGAGAACCAGCTTCTAGTTTCGTTAATGATTTTTACTGCATTTCTGGTTTCTAATTCAGTGATCTCTGCTCTAATCTTAATTATTTCCCTTCTTGTGTGTGGGTTAGATTTAATTTGTTTTTGATTCCCCAGGTCTTTAAGGTATAAGGATAGTTTATCCATTAGGGATTTTATTTTTATTTTTATTTTATATTTTATTTATTTATTTATTTGTTTGTTTGTTTGTTTGTTTGTTTATATTTATTTTGAGTAAGGCTTGGATGATTATGTATTTCTCCGTTAGGATCAGCTTTGTTATATCCCATAGCTTTTGGATCATTGTGTCTTCATTCTCACTGGTTTCCATGAATTGATTAAGTTCTTCTTTGATTTCCTGACTGACCCAAACATTCTTGAGGAAGATGGTCTTTAGTTTCCAGGTGTTTGGATTTCTTCCAAACTTTTTCTTGTAATAGAGTACCAATCTCAAATCAGTGTGGTCTGAGAATATGCAGGGAATAATCTGTCTTTTGGTTTCAGTTGAGACCTGATTTGTGACCCAGTATGTGATCTATTCTGAAGAAAGTTATATATGTGTTCAAGAAGAATGAGTATTCTGTTGTTTTAGGGTGGAATGTTCTGTATATATCTATGAGGCCCATCTGGTCCAGTGTGTCATTCAAAGCTCCTGTTTCTTTGTTGATTTTCTGTTAGTTGATCTTTCTATTACTGAGAATGACATATTAAGTTCTCTTACAATTAACATATTATTATTAATATGCCTGTATTCTGGTTAACAGTTGGTTTATGTAGTTGTCTGCTCCCATGTTGGGGGCATAGATTTTTACAATTGTTAGATGTTCCTGTTGAATAGATTCTTTAAGAATGATATAGGGTCCTTCTGTATCTCTGAGTATAGTCTTTGGCTTCAAATCTAATTTGTCAGGTATGGGAATTGCTACCCCCATTTTCTTTTGAAGTCTGTTGGCATAAAAGGTAGCTCTCCATCCCTTCACTTTCAGTCTAGGTGTCTTATATCTTTAGGTTCATAATGACTCTGTTGTAGACAACATATGGATGTGTCCTGTCTTTTTATCCAATCCGTAACCCTGTCCAGTTTTATGGGAGCATTTAGGTCATTCATGTTGAAAGTGATTACTGACAAGTTTTTTTTGTTTTTGTTTTTGTTTTTCTTTTTGTCATCATGTTGCCTGTGAAGTCCTTGTTTCTATACATTGCCTTTGTATATTTCTGTTCTGAATCACTCTTGGGATCATTCTTTGTTTATAGAACGCCTCTTAATATTTCTTGCAGGGCCAGCTTAGTGGTCACATATTCTCTCAGTCTCTGCTGGTCCTGGAAGCTTCTTATCTCTCCACCCATTCTGAATGGCAGCCTTGCCAGATAAAGAATTCTTGGCTTCACATTCTTCCCATTTAGTATCCTGAATATGTCTTGCCAGCCCTTTCTGGTTTTCCAGGTCTCTGGGGACAGGTCTGATGTTATTCTGACTCTCCTCCCTCAGTAAGTAAGGAATCTCTTCTTTAAAAAAAAAAAAAAAGTTTTCTTTGTTTTAAGATTTGCGAGTTTTACTAATACATGGTTGGGCATTTGTCTGCCATCATTGATTTGGGGGCAGTGTCCTCTCTGCCTCTAGGACACATTTGTTTGTTACATTCCCCAGATTAGGGATGTTCTTAGCTACTCTTGTGTCAAATATATCTTCTAGTCCTCTATCTCTCTACAGCAGGGGTCCAGTAATTCTGACATTGTAACATTTCATGGTGTCATTTATTCTTTAATTCTGTTTTCATGGATTTTTAAGCTGTTTATTCCAGGTCTCCTCCTGCTCCTTATTTTCTATCAGTTTGTCTTCAAGATCACTAATTTGTTTTCAGCTTCATTTACCCTAACTGTTAGAATATCTAGATTGTATCTCACTGATAGCATTTTTAAGTTCTGCCAAATCTCTTCTCACTTCTGCCATTAACAAATCTATGTTGCCATTAATATTTTTCTCCAGCTTGACTATTGTCTTCATAATTGCTACTCTAAGTATATTTCTGACATCTTTGTTGGATCCATATCCATTAGATCTGTGGGAGAGGCCATTGTATCTGTGCCTTTTTATTTGTTGGGAGTTCCTCCTTCTAGTCATTCTGTTTAGTTGTGATTGAGGGGATGTATAGCCAAAATATCAACCACTATCCAGGAAATTTGCACCCTGGGAAGGTTTGGAACTGTCACAAGTTACCACCAAGAAGAAAAAAGAAAAAAAGAAAACAGCCAAAATGAGCCCCAAGAGTAAGATTTACAAAGTACAAAACCAAAAAACAAACAAGAAGACAGACCCCTCCCCTCAAAAAAACAAAAGAAAAATATAAAAGGATGTGGGGTAATGGGAAGTGGGTCATAATCCCTCAATGTGGACAAGGAAGGGTATTTCAATTCTTCCTGGGTGTATTTTTTTTTTTTATCTTTGTTAGAGAACTCAACTTCCCAGAGATACAGGGAAATTAAAACTGGTAAATATATATATATATATATATATATATATATATATATATATATATAATGGTTATGAGATGGAGCCCCACATCGGGCTCTGCACAAGGTGGGGAGTCTGCTGGAGATTCTCTCTCTCTCCTACTCTCTCTGCTCATGTCCTGTCTCTCTTTCTCTCTAGTAAACAAATAAATAAATCTTAAAAGGCTAAGAACATGGGGTGTAACATCAACCTGATTCATATTCAGATCCAGCCTCTTCCACATGGCTATAAAATGATGTTCAAGCAATTTAATCCCAATGAGCCTAAATATTTCAGTCTCAAAAATGGGTCAAGACAAACCGTGAGAGACTGTGGACTCTGAGAAACAAACTGAGGTTTTTGGAGGGGGGGTGGGGATGGGTTGAGCCTGGTCGTGATTATTATGGAAGACACATATCACATGAAGCACTGGGTGTGGAACATAAACAATGAATTTCGGAACACTGAAGAAAAATAAAATGAAATATTTTTAAAAATGATTAAATAATAATACTTGCCTCATAGGTATGTTAATATTAAAAAGATAATTCATATTAAATGTTTAGCATAGTGCATAACAAATAATAAGCATTCAGTAAATATTAGCTATTATCCGAAGAACTAAGTCAGCAAGGCCCATATCTCTCTTTACCACTTTTTCCTTTTGTAGCTTACAGACTGTTAAAAATATCCTTTATAAAAAGAAGAGCCCTAAAATTTCATGTATATTCTCATACAAGAGCTCTAGTCCCTCGATCATTTTAGTTCATCTCCTCTGGACTAAAAATTTTGCTAAATAATGCCTAAGCCTCCAGTAACACTTCTTATTTACATTTTTTTGGAACATTTGCTCAATACATGTAATGCCTTATATGTTCTTTTTGTTGTGAAAAATCATAGAGGGAATTTTGCAGGTCAGGTGTGTATGTAGACTTTCTACTTAGATGATTTACTTTCTTGAGAAAATATTAATGATTAATATCTTATATATTAAAATATTACATCATTGTACATCTTTTTACTTGACCATTAAATTACATTCTCTTGGACTTTTTGACTTTTCTACTTTTCCATCTTTGGAAAAAATATGTATCTGTAGTTGTAATGTTTTATGTTAATTGTAGAATTTACATTTTTCCAGAAGACCCAACCTGTTGAATGTCTGCTTTCCAAGAACAACAATGTTAGCTGATCTCTTTGTAGTTATTGAAGTTACTTTGTCTCCTTACTACTTGCTTAGACATTCCTATATACTTGGAGCAAATTCTTACCATTCTTTCTTAACCCAAAGTTGAAAGACGCAATGAGTGCTAGATATTTGAACTGAGGTTACACTCTTTCAAATGCACTATGTAGCTTTCTTAGTTATGCATTTTTCAAACACTTAAGTGCCCAATACATGCCATACATTTTGTGAAGTTCTGAGTATGTAATAGTGTAACAAGGCAAACATACAATTACAAAAGAACAGATAAGATATTTGTTCAAGAAGAAAGACTGTACTTTCTTCATCTCTTTACTTAGACAACTTCTCACTCAGATAGTATCTTACACGTTTCCTGACATACAAATGCTTTGGCCATTATGTATCTAAAAAAAGTCACTTGCCATGATTGAAAACTGCCAACTACATAATATGAGATGATCATCTAAATGCTAAATATATTGAACTACATGTTTCCATAGCTAACAAAATTAGCTACTTGAATTAATGAAGACTTAGCCACCTTAGCAACATTTCTATGTTGCAATTAGTTTCATCAATTGAGAATTTATACTCCTGTTTCTGGATTAATAGTCTCTTTATTGATAGGTTCAAGGCATTTTATTGCCCTGCAATGTTTTTATTTCTCTCAATTATTCCCAATTTCCTCATATGTAATAAATTACATATTGTTTGATTAAAAAAGTAATGACATTCTAGAAATAAATGTTATAAATATTTAGTTATATTCAAAAGTTTTATTATGTGAATATTTTATTTTTGAATTAATATTCAAAAGTTTTAGTATGTGAACATTAGGATATTAGAGATGCTTGTGATAGTTTTATGTTGGATATGACAATGCTGTTTTGGGTGGTAATGTAAAAACATAACTCAGTAGAAAGTTAGCAGTGAGATTTATTTGAACTTAATGCCAGTATGTATCAAGTACCAAGAATAAACCCAAATTTGTTGAGGGATAAAAATAATGTGAAGCAACAAAAGTAAAAAAAAAAAAAAGACAATTAAAATTTTTAAAAAAATCATCAAAATATATCAGCAGAGTGAAAATATGACACATAAAATGGGAGAAAATATTTGTGAATTATCTATCTGATAATGAATTAATATCCAGAAGATATAAAGAGGTTCTATATCCTCACAATAAAAATAGAAAAACCCAATTAAAAATGGACAAAGGAAGTAGATGGAATAAGAAGATCCTGAGTTCACCTTATCACAGGAACATACCAAGATAACAGACACATCAGTGAAACTAATTCATAAAATGACCAAAAGCCTTGAAAAATAGATTTTTCCAGTTAATTATAAAGAGGAGGCCACACAAAAAAAATTAGAGGGGAAGAGACTTAGCTGGGAACCAAACACAAGCAAGACTAACTGACAATGGGAGGGACACTACAAGCAAGGAGAAGCAAAGGGAATGGGCCCCATAACAAGAACAAGGACCCACAGGGGGAAGATAAATTGCTATAACATTTGGCTTTGAAAACCACTGAGGTATAACTTCAAGAGTTTTTACAGGCACTTTAAAAGTCAACAGGCTTAGGGAAGCCTGGGTGGTGCAGTTTGTTAGGTATCAGACTCTTAATGTCAGCTCAGGTCATGATAGGGTAATGAGATTGAGTCCTGCATCAGGATTCAGGTTCCAGCATGGAGTCTACTTGAGATTATCTCTCTCCCTCTGCCCCTCCCACTCATTCTCTCTCTCTCTCTCCTTCTCTCAAATAAATAAAATATTTTAAAAATAAATAAGCAGGTTAGGGCGGCTGAGTGGCTCAGTTTGTTAAGTGTCTGCCTTCAGCTGTGGTCATGATCTTGGGGTCCTGGGATCAAGAAGTGTGCCAGGCTCCCTCCTCAGGGTGAGGCTGCTTCTCCCTCTGACCCTCCCTCCTACTCATGCTCTCTCTCTTGCTCAAACAAATAAATATAATATTTTAGTTTTTAAATAAGCAGGCTCAGCTCATGGAGAGCCAGAGGGCTGCCTATAGGAAATTGTATTTCTGCCTTTAAAGAGCCAGCATGACAACCTGGCTGAGAGGGAGCAGTGAGACAACAGTTTGAATACAACTGGGAAATATGTGAAAGAGATTGAGTTACTAATTTCAGAATATGCACTCATGTATATATACATATATATATGCATATATGTAAACCTCATTTTGGGCTCTCTGCTCAGTGGAGAGCCTGTTTTTCCCTCTCCCTCTGCCTACCACTCTGCCTATTTGTGCTCTCTATCTCTCTGGCAAATAAATAAAAATAATAAGAAAAAAAAATCTTAAAAAAAAAAGGTAACAAGAGAAAGGGAAATAGTTACATAAAAGGGAATCCCCATAAGGTTATCAGAGAAGTTCTCAGCAGAATCTACACAACAAAAGGAATCGGGATGATATACACAAAGTACTGAAAATACAATATTTTTTCCACTGGATATTTTTTTTTTTTCCTGCTTTGTTGAAGATAATTTGCTCATAGAGTTGTGGGTCCATATTTGGACTCCCTACTCTGTTCTACTACGTGTCTGTTTTGTGCCAGTACCATGCTGTTTTGGTGATCACAACTTTGTAGTAAAGCTTGAAATCAGGCAATGTGATGACCCCAGTTTTGTTTTTATTTTTCAACATTTCCTTAGCAATTCGGAGTCTTTTCTGGTTCCATACAAATTTTAATATTGTTTGTTCCAACACTTTGAAAAATGCCAGTGGAATTTTGATTGGGATGGCTCTGGAAGTATAGATTGCTGTGGGCAGTATAGACATTTTAACAATGTTTATTCTTCCAGTCCATGAGCATGGAATGCTTTTCCATCTTTTTGTGTCTTCTTCAATTTATTTCATGAGCATTCTATAGTTCCTCGAGTACAGATCCTTTACCTCCTTGGTTAGGGTTTTTCACAGGTATCTTATGGTTCTTGGTGTTATAGTGAATGGAATTGATTCTTTCATTTCCCTTTGTATATTTTCATTGTTAGTGTATAAGAAAGCAATGGATTTCTGTGCATTGAATTTGTATTCTGCTTCTTCAATAAATGGTGCTGGGAAAATTGGACACCTATGTATAGATGAATGAAACATGGCCATTACCTTACACCATACACAAAGATAAACTGAAATGGATGAAACACCTCAACATGAGGCAGGAATCTATCAAAATCCTAGAAAACATAGGCAGTAACCTCTTTGACATCAGATGCAGTAACTTATTCAAGACATGTCTCCAAAGGCAAAGGAAACAAAAATGAAAATTAACTTTTGGGACTTCATCAAGATAAAAAAAATAAATAAAAATAAATAAATAAAAATAAATAAAACACTTTTGCATAGCAAATGAAAGAGTCAACAAAACAAAGACGCAGCCCATGGAATGAAAGAAGATATTTGCAAATGACACCACAGACAAAAGGCTGATATCCAAGATCTATAAAGAAACCCTAAAACTCAATACCCAAAAAACACATAATCATGTCAAGAAATGGGCAGATAACACGAACAGACACTTCTCCAGAGAAGACATACAAATGGTTAGCAGACACGTGAAAAGAATATGTTCATCATCATTAGCCATCAGGGAGATTCATATCAAAACCATATTGAGATACCACCTTACACCAGTTAGAATGGCCAAAATTAACAAGACAGTAAACAACAAGTGTTGGAGAGGATGTGGAGATAGGGGAACCCTCTTGCACTGTTGGTGGGAATGCAAGTTGGTGCAGCTACTTTGGAAAACAGTGTGAAGATTCCTTAAAAATTCCAAAATAGAGCTACCCTATGACCCTGCAATTTTACTACTGGGTATTTCCCTCAGAGATATAGATGTAGTGAAAATTAGGGCCATATGTATCCTAATGTTTATAGCAGTAATGTCCACAATTGCCATACTGTGGAAAGAGCCAAGATGCCCTTCAACTGATGAATGGAAAAAGAAGATTTGGTTCATATATGAGAAACAAAGTGACTTTGAGACACAAAGTGAGGGTTTTGGAGGGGAGCGGGGTTGGGAGTAGGTGAGCCTGGTGGTGGGTATTAAGAAGGGCACATAGGGGGCGCCTGGGTGGCTCAGTGGGTTAAGCCTCTGCCTTCGGCTCAGGTCATGGTCTCGGGGTCCTGGGACCGAGCCCCGCATCAGGCTCTCTGCTCAGCGGGGAGACTGCTTCCCCCAACCCTGCCTGCTTCTCTGCCTACTTGTGATCTCTCTCTCTCTCCCTGTTAAATAAATAAATAAAATATTAAAAAAAAAAGAAGGGCACATAGTGCATGGAGCACTGAGTATGGTGCATAAACAATGAATCTTGGGACACTGAAAAAATATATATATATTTTTTTAATTACTGAAAGGGGGAAGGAAAAAGCCTGCAACCATGAATACTCTATCTGGCAAGGTTGTCATTCATAATAAGAGATATAGTGTTTCCCAGAGAAATAGAATTTAAGGAGTTCATCACCACTAAACTAGACTCCCAACACTTTTATGTAAAAGGAAATTCTTTGAGAGGAAAAAGACAGCCATAATCAGGAGTAAGAAAATTGTGAAGGAAAAAAATTCACAGGTAAATCCAAAGATCTAATAACAGTAGTAGATTAATGTCTTGTGAAACCAGTATGGAAGTTAAAGCATAGAAGTAGTAAAATCAATTGTAAATAAAATCAAAGAATTCACAAAATAATAAGATATAAAGTATAATATCATATCATGTATATGTATAATATGAATCAGGCAGTAAAGATATAGTACTTTTGGAATAAGTTCAAACTTAAGTAACCATCAACTTAATATAGGTGTTATATGCATAAGATGTGAACGTAATGGTAACATAAATAAAAAATCTATAATAGATACATAAAAAAGAGAAAGGAATCCAGGCATAACACTAAAGAAAGCCATGAAATCACAAAAAAAGAGAGTGGAGAAGAAAAAAAAAAATAAAGAACTATAAAAACAAACATAAACAAGTAACAGAATTACAATAAAGACATATCTATCAATAATTAATTTTTAAAAAGATTTTATTTATTTATTTGACAGAGAGAGAGAGATCACAAGTAGGCAGAGAGGCAGGCAGAGAGAGAGGGGGAAGCAGACTTCCTGCTGAGCAGAGATCCTGATGTAGGGCTCCATCCCAGGACTCTGAGATCATGACTTGAGCTGAAGGCAGAGGGTTCAAACTACTGAGCCACCCAGGTGCCCCTATCAATAATTACTTTAAAGCAAAATGAACTAAGTGCTCCAATGAATAGACAGAGGGTGGCTGAATTAATGATATTAATAATAATAATAAAAATAATAAAACAAGATTCACATTTACTCTGTGCCAACAAGAGACTAATTTCAGAACTAGAGATACATGCAGATTGAAAATGAAAGGATGGAAAAATATTTACCATGCAAATTCCAGGAAAATTAGTTTGGGTAGCAATACATAAATTGGGCAAAATAGACTTTAAACAAAGACTAGCAAGAGATGAGGCAGGGCATTATGTAATGATAAAGGAAACAATACAAGAAGAGGATATAGCAAATGCAAATAGTTATGCACCCAACGTAGGATCACCTAAATACATGAAGCAGCCATGAACAAACATAAAGAAAGAAGTTGACAGTCACCTAATTGTAGTAGAGAACTTTAATATAATACTTATATCAATGGGTAGATCATCCAGACAGAAAATCAACATGGAAATGGTGGGTTTAAATAACACTTTGGACCAGATAGACCTAAAAGATAATGTCAGAACATTCCATTCCAAAATAATAGAATATACATTCAAGTACACATGGAAAATTCTCCGGAATGGATCACATGATAGGTCACAAAACACACCTCAATAAATTAAAAAAAATATTGAAATCATATAATGCATATTTTCAATCATGATGTTATGACAGTAGAAATCAATCACAAAAGCAAAAATTGGAAATAACACAAATATATAAAGGTAAAGAGCAGGCTACTAAAATATGAATGGGTCAATCAATAAACCAAAGAGGAAATAAATAATAAAAAAATAAATACAAATGAGAATGAAAACACAACAGCCAGACTAAGGAGGCTACGTCTTAACTGGGATGATTAAGCATCTGCCTTTGGGTCAGGTCATGATCTCAGGGTCCAGGCATTGAGTTTTGTGTCAGGTTCCCTGCTTAACAAGGATTCTGCTTCTCCCTCTCCCTCTGGCCCTCCCCCACCCCATGCTCATGTTCTCTTTCTCTCATAAATAAATAAGTACACACACACACACACACACACACACACACACACACACCAGTCCAAAAGCTTCAGGTTCAGCAAAAAGTGTTCTAAGGTGTAAGATAGGGACACCCAGGTGGCTCAGTCAGTTCAGCCATCTGCTCAGGTCATGACCCCAGGGTCCTGGGGCTAAGCCCTGCATCAGGCTCCCTGATAAGCAGGAAGCCTGTTTCTCCCTCTTCCTTGGCTACTTCCCCTGCTTGTGCTCTCTTTCTCTGTCAAATAAGTAAATAAAATACTTAAAGAAAAACTAAGAGGGGAGATTATAGCAATATAGTCCTACCTGAAAAAATACAAGATAAAGCTCAAATAAACAACCTAACCTTATATCAAAGAAGCAGAAAAAGAAGAAAAAAGCTCAAAACCAGTAGAAGAAAATAAATAATAATTAGAGCCTAAATAAATAAATAAATAAATAAACAGAATAATGAAACCAGGATCTGGTTCTTTGAAGAGATAAAAACATTGAAAAACTTTTAAGAAAATTAAAAAAAAAAAAAAAAAAAAACAAAACAGAGAAGACTCAATAAAGTCACAAATGAAAGAGAAATAACAACTGTCATTACAGAAATACAAAGGATTATGAGAATACCATGAAAAATTACATGCCATCAAATAGGACAACCCAAAATAAATGAATGATTTCTTAGAATCATATAACCTACCAAGCTGAATCAAGAAGAAACAGAAAATTTGAACAGAACAATTACTAGCTATAAAATTGTATCAGTAAAAAAGAATTCCCAACAGAAGTCTATGAACAGATGGCTTCAGAGGTGATTTCTGTCAAGCATTTAAAGAATTGTTAATACTTATTCTTCACAAACTATTCCAAAACATAGAAAAAATTTCAATATTTATTCTACAAGAACCTGATACCAAAACCAGAAAAAATAATAAAAAAATAACTATCTTTTTAGTTTTAATATCTCTGAACATAGATACAAACATTTTTGACAAAATACTAGCAAATTGAATCCAATAGTGATTAAAAATATTCAAGATTGTCAAGGGGGATTAATTCCAAGGATATTCAATATGTACAAATCAATCAACTTGCTACAACATAGTAATGAGAAATAAACACCTGACCACCTCTATAGATCCAGAAAAAGCATTTGACAAAGGACAAAATTCATTTTTGATAAAAATTACCAACAACTTAGGTTTAAATGAAACATACCTCAACATTGAAGGTTATATATGAAAAATCCAAGTTCACATCATACCCAATGATGAGAAACAGAACTTTCCAGCTAAGATCAGGAACAAGACAAAGATGTACATTCTCAGCAATGTTACTCAACAGGGTAGTGGAAATCAACACTCCAGCAATCAGACAAGAAAGGAAATAAAGAGCATCCAGATTATTAAGGAAGAAGTAAAGCTTCCACTATTTGCAGATGATATGATACTATATATAGAAAAACCTAGGGACACCTGGGTGGCTCAGTTGGTTAAGCAGCTGCCTTTGGCTCAGGTCATGATCCCAGCATCCTGGGATCGAGTCCCACATCGGGCTCCTTGCTCAGCAGTGAGCCTGCTTCTCCCTCTGTCTGTGCCTGCCACTCTGTCTGCCTGTGCTCGCTCCTGCACTCTCTCCCTATATGACGAATAATTAAATAAGATCTTAAAAAAAAAAGAAAAAAAAAGAAAACCCTAAAAACTCACCATTAAGCTATAAGACCTGATAAATGAATTTAGTAAGTTCACTGGCTACAAAGCTAATATACAGAAATATCTGTTGAATTTATATATACATGTAATGAAATAGCAGAAGGAAAAATTAAGAATAACATCTAATTTACAATAGCACAAATGCACACAGACGTACATAAAACATACCTAGGAATAAACTAAATGAAGGAAGTGAAAGACTTAAATTCCAAACTAAAAATGATGAAAGAAACAAGGTGACAGAAACAAATGGAAAAATATTCCATGCTCCCAAATTTAAATAACTAATATTAAAATGTCCATACTATGCAAATAAATCTATAAATTCAGTGCAATCCTGTCAAAATACCAACATTTTTCACAGAGGTAGAACAAATAATCCTAAAATTTGTGTGAATCCACAATAGACCCCTTGTAGACAAAGTGATCCAGAGAAGCAACAAAGATAAAGGCATCACTCTCTGAGATTTCTAGATATACTACAAATATGTAGTAATAAATATTGTATGGTGCTGGCCAAAAAATAGACTCATAGATCAATGGACTGTACAGAGAATGAAGAAATAAACCCACTCTTTCAAAATCAATGACAAAAAAAGCAGGAACATACAATGAAAAGATAGCCTCTTCAATAAATGGTGTTGGGAAAACTGGACAGCTACATGTAAAAAATATGACACTGGGCCCCTTACACCATAAGAAAAAAATGAACTCAACATGGATTAAATATGAGACGATAATCTTCTAGTAGAAAACAGGCAGTCATTTTTTTGACATTACCGGCAGAATTTTTTTTCAAGATATTTCTCCTCAAGCAATGGAAACCAAAACAATATTAAACTATTAGGACTAGATGTAAATAACAAGCTTTTGCACAACAAAGGAAATGATCAAAAAAACAAAAAGGCAACATATTGAATGGAAGACAATATTTGCAAATGATATAACCAATAAGGTGCTAATATTCAAAATGTATAAGGGACTTGCACAGTTTGGAGTCCCTTGTGGTGCAGTCAGTTGAGTGACTGATTCTTGGTTTTGTCTCAGGTCATAATCTCAGGGTCATGAGATCAAGCTCCACGTCAGGCTCACACTCAACACAGAGTCTAAGACTCTCCTCCTTCTCTCCCTTCACCCATGATGCTCTCTCTCTACCTCTCAAATAAATAAATTTCTAAAAAAAAAGAACTTCTACAATTCAACACCTCCCACACAAAATAGAACTTTAATTCAAAATGGGCAGAGGACCTAAATAGACTCTTGTTTTTCCTAAGAAAACATACTGATGACCAACAGATCCATGAAAATATGCTCAACATCACTAATCATCAATGCTATGCAAATCAAAACCACATGAGATACTACTATAAACCTGTCATGAGGGCAACAATAACATAAGAAATAAGCATTGACAAGGATATGGAAACAAAAGGAACTTTCATGAACTATTTGTAGGAATGCAAATTGGTGCAGCCACTGTGAAAAACAGTATGGAAGGGACGCCTGGGTGGCTCAGTTGGTTAAGCGGCTGCCTTCGGCTCAGGTCATGATCCCAGCATCCTGGGATCAAGTCCCACATCGGGTTCCTTGCTCGGCAGGGAGCCTGCTTCTCCCTCTGCCTCTGCCTGCCTCTCTGTCTGCCTGTGCTCGCTCTCTCTCTCTCTAACTAATAAATAAATAAAATCTTAAAAAAAATAAAAAAAAACATTATGGAAGTTTCTAAAAAATAAAAAAAAAATTGCTGTATGATATAGTAATTCCAGTAATTGGTATTTACTCAAAGAAAGAGTAAACACTAAGACAAAAAGATATATGTATGCCTATGTTTATTGCAACATTTTTTACAATAGCCAAGATATAAAAACAACCCAAATCTCCATCCATAGATACATGGATAAAGAAGAGGTGAAAAATATATTTTGTATTTTAATATTTATACAATTTATACTAATATATAATTAATATTGAATATATATATATAATAAACTATTACCCAGCCATAAAAATTAACAAAATCTTGTCATTTGCAATAACATGGATAGGGCTAGAGGGTATAAAACTAAAGTGAAATGTGTCAATCAGAAAAAGAACATACCATATGATTTCACTCGTATGTTTAATTTAGAAATAAAAATTAAAAAGAGAAACACAAGAAATACAGATTCAAATATAGAGAACAATTGGTTGCTACCAGATAGAAGGCAGGTGGTGGGAAGGGTGAAATAGATAAAGTGAGATCAAGAATACACTTATCTGGATGAGGACTGAGTAATGCATAGAATTGTTGCATTAAGATATTGTACACCTGAAAATAATATAACATTATTTTGATTACACTTCAATAAAAGAAAGAAGAAATGGACAAAGACTTGAATAGATAGTTTTCTACAGATGATATAGAGATTACTAATAAGCATATAATAAAATTCTCAATATTAGTAATCCATAGGGTATGCAAATCAAAATGACAATGTGATATCATTTCATACCCAGTAGGATGGCTGTTATTAAAAAAAGAAAGAAAGAAACAAGGGTTGGAAAGGATTTAGAGAAATTGGAACACTTGTGCACTGTTGGTGAGTAATTCAAATGGTGCAGTTTCTATGGAAAACAGCATAGCAGTTCCACAAAAAGTTAAACATAGAATTATTCTATAATCTAGTCATTCCTCCTTGGGTATATTTACAAAATTGTTGAAAGCAAAGAATAGAACAGGTGTTTGTACAATAATGCTCTATAGCAGAATTATGCACAATAGCCAAAAGGTGGAAACTATCTAGATTCCCAGTAATGTATAAATGGATGAGAAAAATATGATTTACACACACAATAAAATGTTATTCAGTCTTTAAAAATAATAGAATTTTTTTTAATATTTTTATTTATTTATTTGACAGACAGAGATCACAAGTAGGCAGAGAGAGAGAGAGAGAGAGGAGGAAGCAGGCTCATTGCAGAGCAGAGAGCCCGATGTGGGGCTTGATCCCAGGACCCTGGGATCATGACCTGAGCCGAAGGCAGAGGCTTTAACCCACTGAGCCACCCAGGCGCCCCCAAAATAATAGAATTTTGACACATACTGTAACATGAATGGATTTCAAACACAGTATATTAAGTCAACTAAGTCAGCCATTGTATGATTCCAATTATATGAGGTACCTTGAGCAGCCAAATTTATATAGACAAAGTATAAAGGTGGTTTCCTGGGGCTGGGGGAGAGAGGAATGATTTATCATTTAATTGAAACAGCATTTCAGTTTGAGAAGATGAAAAAGTTCTAATGCTGGATTATAGTCATGGTTACGCACAATGTGAATATACTTAATGCCACTGAACTGTACACTTAAAATTATAAAAATGGTAATTTTATATTTTATATATTTTACTATATACAAAAAAAGAATGTGGGCATGAACATTGTCTCCAAAGAGCTTAAATTTCATTACTAAGAGGAGACAAGAGAATTAATTACTTTAAAACAATCTTAGAGGGACACAAGGATGACTCAGTTGGCTAAATATCTACCTTTGACTCAGGCCATGATCCCAGGGTCCTGGAATCGAGCCCAGTATCAGGCCCCCTGCTCAGTGGAGAGTCTGCTTCCCCCTCTCCCTCTCTCTCTGCCTCTCCACCAATGCTCATGATTTCTTTCTTTCTCAAATAAGTTAATAAAATCTTCTAAAAATCATAGAAACATATCTGTTTCTAGCTGAGTATGATTCATTGAGGAATTACTTTGAGTTCAGGAAAAGTTTAGAGCAATCTGAGTGGAACTTACCTAATAATTCTTCAGCCAAGAAGAAGAACTTGAGCCAAATTCTGAAAGATGTATATAATTTGAATAAATGAAAAGAACACAGACAGTAATGAACTAAGAGCAATTCCTTTAAAGAATTAAAATAAAAAAAAAAAATGATCATCCTCTAGCAAGACTTATACAAAGAAAAGAGAAAGAACCCAAATAGATAAAGTGATGTATGAAAGAGGAGAGATCACAAAGAACACCTTGGAAAACCAAAGAATTATATGAGAACACAATGAAAAACTATATGCCAACAAACTAGGCAATATGGAAGTAATGGACAAATTCTTAGAAACTTATAAGCTACCAAAACTGAAACAGGAATAAAAGATAACTCGACAAATCCATAACCAGCAAATAAATTGAATAAAAAATCTCCAACAAACAAAAGTCCTGGGCCAGATGGCTTCCCAGAGGAATTCTTTCAGACATTAAAGAAGAGTTAATGTCTATAATTCTCAAACTGTTTCAAAAAATAGAAATGGGAGAACAACTTCCAAACTCATTCTACAAATCAAGCATTACCTTGATTCTAAAACCAAAGACCAACATCCCTGATTAACATAGATGCAAATATTCTTAACAAGATACTAGCAAATCAAATCCAACAGTACATTAAAAGCATTATTCACCATAATCAAGTTGGATTTATTCCTGGACTGGAGGTGTGGTTCAATATTCTCAAATCAATCAGTGTGATACACCACATTAATAAGAGAAAGGATACAAACCTTATGATCCTGTAAATAGATGCAGAAAAAAGCATCTGACAAAATACAGTATCCATTCTTGACCAAAATCTTCAACATAGTAGGGATAGATGGAACATACCTTAAAATCATAAAGACCATATATGAAAGACCTATGGTTAATATCATCCTCAATGAGAAAAAAAAAAACAAACAAACAAGAATCCTTTCTCCTACAGTCAAGAATAAGAATATTCTCGTCTAAGAATTACTGTTTAATATAGTACTAAGCCTTTTAGTACTGTTTAGTACTGTTCTTGTCTAAGATTCTCATCTAAGAATTACCATTTAACATAGTACTAAAAGTACTTTTAGCACTTTTTAGTACTGTTTAATATAGTACTAAAAGGCTTAGTACTATATTAAACAGTACTCCTCAGACTCAACAATCAGACAATAAAAAGAAACAAAAGGCATCCAAATTAACAGGGAAAAAGTCAAACGTTCAGTATTTGCAGATGACATGATACTCTATGTAGAAAACCTGAAAGACTTCACCAAAAAATTAGTAGAACAAATACATGAATTCAGCAATGTTGCAAGATATAAAAATCAATGTGCAGAAATCTGTTGCATTTCTATACACCAATAAGGAAGCAGTAGAAAGATAAGTCAAGGAATCAATCCCATCTGTAATTGTGCTCAAAACAATAAGACACCTAGGAATAAACCTAACTAAAGACTTAAAAGATCTACACTCTGAAAACTATAGACCACATATTAAAGAAATTGAAGAGGACACCAAGAAATGGAAAAACATGCCATGCAAATGGATTGGAAAATCAAACATTGCTAAAATGTCTATACTACCCAAAGCAACCTACACACTTAGTGAAATCACTATCGTAATACCAACAGCATTTTTTCACAGAGCTAGAACCAACATTCCTAAAATTTGTATGGAACCACAAAGACCCCAAATAGCTTATGCAACATTGGAAAAAAAATGGACACAAAATGATTCTGGATTTCAAGTTATATTACATAGTTGTAGCTATTAAGACAGTATGGTACTGTCTCAGAAAGAGACACATTGATCAGTGGAACAGAATAGAGAACACTAAAATAGACCCACAACCATATGGTAAATTAATCTTTGCCAAAGCAGGAAACAATAGCTAAAGGGGAAAAATTATCTCCTATAAATGATGTTGGGAAAAGTGAACAGGAACATGCAGAAGAATGAACCTGGAACTCTTTCCTACACCTTATTGACAAAAAAATACAAAATGATAAAAAAACTTATATGTGAGAAGAGAAACCATCAAAATCCTATTGGAGAACATAGGCAGCAACCTCTTTGACCTTGGCCGTAGCAACTTTTTATGAGACATGTCTCTGGAAGCAAGGGAAACAAAAGCAAAATGAGATATTGGGACTTCATTGAGGTAAAGCTTCTGCACAGCAAATGCAAGAATCAACAAAACTAAAAGGCAGCCTACAAAATGGGATAATTTTTTGAAAACAACTTATCTGATAAATGGTTAGTATCTAAAAAATCTATAAAGAACTTATCAAATTCAACACCAAAAAAACAAATAATCCAGTTAAGAAACAGATGCAAACCATGAATAGAGAGTTTTCCAAAGAAATCAGTCAGATGCCTAATAGGCAAATGAAAAGATGCTCAAGGTCAGCCATCATCAGGGCAATACAAATCAAAACTGTCAATGAGGTACCACCTCACACCTGTCTGAATGGCTAAAATTAACAAGAGAAGAAACAAGTGTTGGCAAGGATGTGGAGAAAGGGGAACACTCTTGCACTTTTGGTCAGAATGCAAACTGGTGCAGGCACCCTGGAAAACAGTATGGAGTTTCCTCAAAAGTTAAAAATAGAACTCAGCTATGATCCAACAATTGCACTACTAGCTATTTACCTAAAGGATACAAAAATACAGATTCAAAAAGATACATGCACTCTGATTTTTATAGCAGGATTATCAACAATAGCAAATTTATGGAGAGAGCACAAATGGCCCTCAACAGATGAATGGATAGAGAAGTTTGTGTGTGTATATATACAATGAAATATTACTCATCAATCAAAAGGAATGAAATATTGCCACTTGCAATGATGTGGATGGAGGCATATTGAATATATTATGCTAAGTGAAATAAGTCAGTCAGAGAAGGACAAATATTATATGATATCACTAATATGTGGAATTTAGGGAAGAAAACAGATGACCATATGGGCAGAGGGAAAAGAAAAAAAAAAAGGATATAGGGCAACAAACCATAAGAGACTCATAGTGAGAGAGAACAAACTAAGGGTTAATGGAGGGAGGTGGCTGGTGGATGGACTAGATGCATGATGAGTTTTAAAGAAAACGTTTGTGATGAGCACTACGTGTTGTATGTAAGTGATGAATTTCTGAATTCTACTCTTGAAATCAATATTACACTGTAAGTTAACTAAGTAAAATTTACATTAAAAAGACATTGAAATAAATAAAATCAGCTTTGTTTAAAATTACAAAAAAGGAAAGTCGTCAATCCTTCTAAAAATATGTTATCAGTTTTGTTAGTGTGCGTGTGACTATTACAGGAAAATGGTTTTTATTCAGTTACTGAAAAATATTTTGTGGTAACAACTTAAGTATGCAAATCTACATTTTCTTTTTTTTAAAAATATTTTATTTATTTATTTGACAAACAGAGATCACAAGTAGGCAGAGAGGCAGGCAGAGAGAGGAAGAGAGAGAGGAAGAAGCAGGCTCCCTGCTGAGCAGAGAGCCCGATGCAGGGCCTGATCCCAGGAACCTGAGATCATGAAGGCAGAGGCTTTAAACCACTGAGCCATCCAGGCGCCCCACAAATCTACATTTTCAACCATAAATTTTTATTAAGTCTATATACAGAGCAAGGGTTTCAGATGAAAGATTACTGTCTGGATTAAGGTGTTCCAAAAACATAAAATGATCACTGGATTTTGAAGACCTAGAATGAAAATAAGATATACAAAATGTATGAAAAAATAAAAAAAGATTGCATTTGTGCTGATGAGCACTCAGTGATGTATGGAATAGTTCAATCACTATATTGCACACCTGAAACTAAAGAACCCTTATCTATACTGGAATTAAAATAAAATGACATTAAATTAACAAAAAAAAAACAATTATAAAAGTTGTGATCTGATTAAAAAATGGTAAAAAAAATACTGGTAGTTGAATGTTCTTCAAGAGAAGTAAATCTCAAAACTCAGCTTGAAAAAATTTAGCCAGGAAACATAATTATAGTGGATCAAACATTAGAATATGTGTCAAAATTTTTGTGCTGTAACTCCCTATAATATCTTGGACAAATTATTAACTTTTCCATGTCATACATTTATTTGTAAAATTACACAATAATATTTTTTAAAGATTTTATTTATTTATTTGACAGACAGAGATCACAAGTAGGCAGAGAGGCAGGCAGAAAGAGAGAGAGGAGGGAGCAGGCTCCCTGTGGAGCAGAGAGCCCGATATGCGGCTCTATCCCAGGACCCTGGGATCATGACCTGAGCCGAAGTCAGAGGCTTATCCCACTGAGCCACCCAGATGCCCCTACACAATAATATTTATGTCATGCCTGTGTCATAGTTTTGTGTGTGTGTGTGTGTGTGTGTGTGTGATGGTCAAATAAAATCGTAGGTAAGTACATAGTCTATAAATCCTAACAAAGTTATAGCATTGCCTGAGGGCTCCCTGGGATTGTTCTTTTCAGTCATCCTTGTGTTCTATAAATTTTCCCTATTATTATAGGGAAAATTATAAATATCTTTGTTATTTTTTCTCTTTGTGTAATAGTTTTGATTTATAGACTTTGCAAAATAAAAAAAAACTGTGACATTAAATATAATATTTACCTTGGAAATTTGAAGTTTTTGAGAATATCACACTATTAAATGACTATTGGCGATATGTTTGTATGAAGGCAGCAAATTACATGTGTGATTTGAAATACACAATAGAACTTGCCTTTTCACTATCTTTCCCACTAGTATATTTCCATGAAAATATTTTTGGATTAAAATATCTGACTTCTGAGTGCCTTGTTTAAATACGAATATTTTGACCTTCCACTCATTATATAGTTGTTGAATGAGTTTATCAAATTAACTAGCAAAGACTGGAGCAGGAAGAGAACACAGACAAAGGAAATTTGGATGGCAATTGGATGAGGAAAAGACTGCAATACAAATTGTTTTTTAAGAAAGAAAGCTTAGTAGATGGGACAGTGAAAAAGCTTGGACTGCTGGAAGGCCACATGAAGGATTTGAATCTTCGGTGTTTTGATGAGGGTTGGAAAAAAGCAAGGAAGTTTACTGAAAGATGAGATGGAAGCCACGAAAAACAAAAGTTTTCTATTCACAATTTTGTTCATGCTAAACCTGCTTCAGAAATTCCTCAAATTGGACATTTGCATTAATAAAGCTTTAATTAGGCAAAAAAAAAGTTTTATCTTGCATTCAACCTATAGAAAAAAAAACAAAGAATTTTGTAAGTATCTCTGCCTACAAAGACTTTTTAAATGTAGTGCTTTCCTTCTATCTTAATCTGATCATGGAATTTTAACTAGAAATAGCAGGCCAAAAAATTTAATAAAACTACTTTTGTATACCCAACAATACAAGATCCACTTAAGGTAGGACCAATCTCATAACCTACAAATTCCCATTTTATTAGCCTACTAGGGAAAAGAGTGCCAAAGTGCCCTTTCAGTGACACTGGAACTGTGAGAGGTTTTCTGGCTTGATTGCAGTACTTTCTGTTAATTATTAATGAAAAGATTGCCTCACAAAAACTGCTGTTCAGCAGTCCAGGCTGAGGCACTTAGGCATTTTGGAGGCAAGAGCTCTCAACTATTGGAAGCACTTACTTCAAACATTTCATTCAAGGTTTAGAATTCTTTTGTTGGTAGGTAGGGTCTTTGATTTTAATGTGGAAAGACTATCATGAACACAGAGTATGGGACTTTTTGAAGTAAAGCTTAGAGATTCCATCTGGCTCACATCTGAATAGGTAGTTTCTTTTAACACTCCTTGTAACTTCCAAAACTTGTCCGGTAATATCTTCTCATATATAATAATGCATTTCATCTATCATATATATTTGGCTTTATTTGACTATACTATGAGAATTACAACTAAATAATATGCTACAAAAATATTTATTTATTTATTTTATTCAACACAACTCAGAAGTTGAAAATATAAAATTTCCCAATATATTTTTGGTTTGGCTGTGCAAAGCTACATTCTATAGAATAATTTTTCTTCTTAGATACTATTCTTATAAATCTCATAATTTGCTACTAGGTGAACAATAATTTCTGGAGCTATTACTTCAAGGTCTGAATAGCTGTTTTCCATATTTAATTTTATTTGAAAAACATAAACCAACATACCATTACCAATTAACCATGTTTTAGGGTATGATACACATATTTAAAAGATAAATATTTACTATTTAGTGGCAACTAAATATATTTGTATATGGTCATTATAGTTTCTTTACATAATGTGATGGAGATTTGTTATAACCACAAGAGATGGCCTCCGAGTTGTATAATTTTTATATTTCACCCTGTGGAATTTTGTTTCCTTCTTTTTTAATATTGCAATTTTTGTACTAGTGGTCTGATAATTTATTCTACAGATTCATACTTTTCTCCTCAGGTTAAAAACAATTTTTGAGGAAAGCACTCATACCTTACTCTAAAGCTATCTGTGATGCTTAGAGACCTGCCCTAAGTGAAAGAAACTTATAGATAAACTATTTATTTTCCATTGGAGATGGTCCAAAATTGAGTTTCTTGATGTTGTATCGAAGTATTGGAAAAACAATATTTTTCTCTAAGAAACCAGGGAATACCTAGCATACTTTTCTCCAAACAAATTTGACATGAAATTTATTTTTGGTCATTGTGACACCCTCTTGGGCAAATTATCTGTTCATGACTTTTGCATATTTTCTAATTGGATTGTTTAGATAATTTTGAGTATTAAAAGCTTTATAAATACATTCTATATATTCATCTATGTTGGATATGTGGATTGCAAATATTTTTTTCAGTCTCCATTTTGCCCTTTCATCTCTCCATGAGGACTTTTGGAGAGCAAAAATTTTTAATTTTCATGGTTAAAATGTATCAATTTTTAATTTAATGGATTGTGCTTTTGATAATAAGCATAAAATATTTTCTCCTAGCCCTAGAAGCTAAAGCTTTTTCCTATGTTTTTTTCTAAATTTTAAGTTTTACATTTTGCACTTAAGTCTGTGATCCAATTTGAGTTAATTTGTGTAAAAGATGTGAGACTTAGGTCAAGGTTTGTTTACTTTTCTTATGGATATCTAATTTCTTCAGCCTCATCTCTTGGAAAGTCTACTTCCTCTATTGAATTTCTTTTCAATTTCGTAAAAAATTAGTTGAGAATATTGGTGTGGATCTACTTCTGGATTCTCTACTCTTTTCCATTGTTCTGTATGTCCATCCCTCCACTGATATCACACATCTTTTCTTTTCATAGACCTTAATTAATGTAGCATTGTAGAAGGCTTTACAACTGGGTAAAGTATTTCCTCCCACTATTCTTTTTCTTTAAATATTGTTTTTGCTATTCTAGGGAATATCTTAAACATTTTAAAAGTATCTTGTCTAAGTCTACAAAAACCCTTGCTGGTTAGATAGGAATTTTATTAAACCAGTATATCAATTTAAGGATAATTGCTATCTTTTCTAGGTAGAGTCTTCTAATCAAGAAACATAATGTGGGGACACCTGGGTGGCTCAGTGGGTTAAGCCGCTGCCTTCGGCTCGGGTCATGATCCCAGAGTCCTGGGATCGAGTCCTGCATCGGGCTCTCTGCTCGGTGGGGAGCCTGCTTCTCCCCTCCCCTCTCTGCCTGCCTCTCTGCCTACTTGTGTGATCTCTGTCTGTCAAATAAATAAAATCTTAAAAAAAAAAAGAAACATAATGTGTCTGTCCATTTACTTAGATCTTTGATTTTCTTCTTTATATTGTTATTTTTCATTGAAATGCTCTGTATTTCTTATTTAATTTATTTTCAGTATAACAGAATTCATTGTTTATGCACCACACCCAGTGCTCCATGCAATACATGCCCTCCATAATACCCACCAGCAGGCTCCTCCAACTTCCCACTCCCCACCCCTTCAATACCCTCAGATTGTTTTTCAGAGTCCATAGTCTCTCCTGATTTATCTCTGCCTCCAATTTCCCTCAATCCCTTCTCCTTTCCTTCTCCCCATGTCCTCCATGTTATTTCTTATGTTCCACCAATAAGTGCTATTTTTTTAGCATACAGTTCCTGCCAATACTTTGGTAAGTTTATATCTAAGTATTTCATATATTTGGAGTGGTTGTAATGGATTTTTTGTGCTAACATTTCTATCCTGCAACATTTTTTACCTAATTCAATATAGAGCATTTATTTGTAAATTACCTGAAATTTTCTAATTTTCTAAAAATTTTATTTTTAAGATTTTGTTTATTTGAGAGAAAGAGAGAGAGAATAAGCAGGGGCAGAGGGACAGAGAGAGGGAGAAGCAGACTCCCTGCTGAGCAAGGAGCCTGACATGGGGTTCAATCCTAGTACCCCCAGAATCATGACCTGAGCTGAAGGCTCAGGTCATGATTAACTGACTTAATCTGACTGAGCCACTCAGGTACCCCTATTTATTTTTTTTTTGCTTGTTAGTTAGGTAGTTACTTAGTTATATCTTATACAAGTTAGGCGAATTTCCACTGCTATGTTAAAGAATGGTTATGAGAGTTATGAGAGTGGACATGTTTTATTTTTTCTCAATCATTTTTGTTTTGTTTTATTATTATTATTATTATTATTATTATTTATGTTATGTTAGTCACCATAGAGTACATCATTAGTTTTTCATGTAGTGTTCCAAGGTTCATTGTTTACATATAACACCCAGTGCTCCATGCAATATGTGCCCTCCTTAATATTCCTCACTGGCACAGCCCATCTCCCTACCCCTCTCCCCTCTAAAACCCTCAGTTTGTTTCTCAGAGTGCACAGCCTCTCATGGTTCATCTCCCCTTCTGAATCCCCACCTTCCTTTTCCCCTTCCTTCTCCTAATGTCCACCATGCTATTCCTTATGTTCCACAAGTAAGTGAAACCTTATGATAATTGACTTTCTCTGCTTGACTTATTTCACTAAGCATAATCTCCTCAGTCTTAAAACTTACAAGTTTTCCATAGATGGTGTTTATTACTTTTAAAATATCCTTTCTAATAATCAGGGAAATGCAAATAAAAATTATAAAGAGATATCAGCTTATACCTGCTGAATGGCTAACTTCAAAAAGACAAGAAATAACAAGTGTTGGCAATGATGTGGAGAAAAAGGAACCCTCATGAATAGTTAGTAAGGAATGTAAACTGGTATAGCTACTGTGGAAAAAAGTATGGGTGCTCCTTAAAAAATCAAAATAGAAATAACATATGATCCAATAATCCCACTACTGGGAATTTACCCAATTCACACAAAAACACTAATTTGAAAGGATGTTTGTAGCAGCAATGTCCACAATAGCCAAGTTATGGAAAGAACCTAGATGTCCATCAACAGATGAATGGATAAAGAAGATGTGGTATGTATATACACGATGGAATACTATGCAGCCATCAAAAGAAATGGAATCTTGCCATTTGTGATGACATGGATGGAACTAGAGGGTATCATGCTTAGCGAAATAAGTCAATCGGAGAAAGACAATTATCATATGATCTCCCTGATATGAGGAAGTGGAAATGCAACGGGGGTGGGGGTTAAGGGGGTAGGAAAAGAATAAATGAAACAAGGTGGGATCGGGAGGGAGACAAACCAAAAGAGACTCTTAATGTCAAAATAAACTGAGGGGGGTGGGGGGGTCGGGAGAGGGTGGTGCGGTTACATTATATGTTTATAAAAAAAATTTTTAAAAATTAAAAAAAGATGTATACATCCCTCCATGTTTGTTGCAGCATAATTTGCAATAACCAATATATGGAAGCTACCTGAATCCATTAATAGACAAATGGGTAAAGAAGATTTAATTATACATGTATGACAAATATGTGATTGAAATCATAAGTGGAACTAAAAAACTAAATTTTTAAAAAAAGAAGAATCCAATCTGTAAATACAGAGAACAAAAGGATGGATGCCAGAGGAGAGGGAGTTGGGGAAGGGGAATGGAAGACACAGGCTTACAGTTATAGACTGAATAAGCCATAGGAAAAAAAAAGTTCAGCTTAAAGAAGATGCTTAATAGTATTGATTTTGGGGTACCACCTGGGTGATACATTTGGTTAAGCATCTAACTCTTGGTTTTGCCTAAGGTTGTGATCTTAGGGCCATCAAGCCCCATGTAAAGCTTCACTTTCAGTGAAGAGTCTGCTTGAAGTTTCTCTCTCCCTTCTCTAGGCCCCTCCCCACTACTCACTTTCTCTGTCTCTAAAATAAATATATAAATCTTTAAAAATAGTATTGCTTTTTTAAACATACATTCTTTTATTTTTTTCAGGTGTACAATATAGTAATTCAACAATTCCATACATCACCAGGTACTGATTATATATACAAATATATAATGATGTAAATATATAATGAGATATATATATATATATATATATATATATATATATATATATAATTTCTTACTTATCCATGTATAAGTTCATGGATTCTTGGTCTGATTCTATATTCTTGGCTGATGTAAATAATGCTGTAATAAAGATATGGGTGCATGTATCCCTTTGAATTATTGTTCTTCTAGTCTTTGTGGAAATACCCAGTAGTGCAACTGTTGGATCATAGGTTAGTTCCATTTTTATATTTTTAAGGAACCTCCATGTTGTTTTCCTACAATAGCCAAATTATGGAAACAACCTATTTGTCCATAGATTGGTGAATGGACAAAGAAAATGTGGTATGTATGTGTACACTCACACACACACACACACACACACACACACACACACTGAAATATTACTCAGCCATGAAGAATGAACTCTTACTCTTTCCAAAGACACGGATGGAACCACAGAGTATTATGATATGTGAAATAACATAGTAAGAGAAAGACAAATACCATATAATTTCACTCATATGTGAAATTTAAGAAACAAAGGAAATGAGCAAAGTGGAAAAAAAAAAAAAGACGGTGAACGTGAGAAGCCAAGAAACAGACTCTTAATTATAGAAAACAAGCTGATGGTTACAATTTTGGAAGTATGTGTGGGGGGTGGTTGATGGGGTTCAGAGTGCACTTGCTCTGATAAGCACAGGGTGGTATATGGAAGTATTGAATTCTTCCTATATTTACAGGTCAATCTAATATTATACTGTATGTTATGTAACAGAATTTTAAGTAAAAAATATGAAAAAAAAATTAAAAATAAATAAATAAGTAAATAAAATGGTTCTTATCTTTTCTCTCATTGATGTGATTTATCACACTGAATGATTTCCAAATATTGGATTTTACTTGCAACACAAGAATTAATCCCACTTGATTGTGGTGAATAATTTTTTAATGTCTTGTTGATTTCAGTTTACTAGTATTTTGTTGGGGATTTTTGCATCTGTGTTTATCAGGGAAATTGACCTGTAGTTCTCTTTTTCAGTGGTATCTTTATCTATCTGGTTTTGACAACAGGGTAATGCTGGCTTCATACAATAAATTTGGAAACTTACTTTACTTCTCTGTTTCAGAATAGTTTGAAAGTACAGGTATTAACCTTTTTTTTTTTTTTTTAATGTTTGGTAGAATTTGCCTGTGAAGTCACCTGGTGCTGGATTTTGTTTGTTGGAAATTATTTGATTACTGATTCAATCTCTTTTCTACTTCTTGGTCTATTCATTTTTTTTAAATTTCTTCTTGTTTCAGTCTTGGTAGTTTATGTGTTTCTAGGAATTTTTCCATTTCTTCCAGTTTGTTCAAATCATTGGCAAACAGCTTTTCATAATGTCTTATAATTGTTTTTTTCTGTGGTGTTGGTTGTTATTTTTCCTCTCTAATTTGTGATTTTAGGTATTTGATGGCCTTCTCCTTTATGTCAGGCTAGAGGTTTATCATTTCATTTTTTATTTTTTTCAAAGAATCAGCTCCAGTTTTCATTGATCTGTTCTACTGTTTTTGTTGTTGTTGTTGTTTTGATTTTTGTTTTGTTTTGTTTTGCTTTGCTTTGTTTCTATATCATTTATTTCTGCACTAATCTGCATTATTTCATTCCTTCTGCTGTGTTAGTGTTTTGTTGTTGTTGTTGTTATTGTCCTTTATCTAGCTTCTTTAGGTGTAAGGTAGGTTGTTTCCTTGAGATTTTTCTTGTGTCTTAATTTAGGTCTTCATTGCTATAAACTTTCTTTTTCTAAGTGCTTTTGTTACATTCCAATGGTTTTAGCAATCGTGTTTTGATTTAAAATTTTCCATTTTTTTAAATTTCTTCTTTCATTTCATGGTTGACCCATTAATTCTTTTCAATGTTTATGTACGTGTGGTCTGTACAGATTTCGTGCACCCGTGCACGCGCGCATGCACATGCGTGTGTGTGTGTGTGTGTGTGTGTCTGTGGTTGACTTCTAGTTTCAAAGCATTGTGTTCAGAAACTACATGGTATTATTTCAATCTTGAATTTGTTGAGGCTTATTTTCTGGACTAATATGTGATATATTTAGAAGAATATTCCATATTCTTGAAATAATGTGTATTCTGTTGTTTTAGAATGGAATATCTTATATATCTGTTAAATTCATGTACTCTAGTGTGTCATTCAGTCATTGCTACTGGGTCCCTGGGTGGCTCAGTTGGTTAAGCATCTGACTTTGGTTCAGGTTATAATCTCAGAGTTCTGAAATCGAGCTGTATGTCAGGCTCTGCACTCAGAAGGGAGTCTGTTTCTCCACCTTTTTCTGCCCCTCCCAGCATTTGTGCATGATCTCTCTCTCAAATAAATTAATAAAATTAAAAAAATATAAAGTCATTGCTTCCTTGTTGATTTTATTTAGATGATATGTCCACTGATGTAAGTACTATGAAAATGTCCCCTGTTATTACTGTATTAGTATGGATTAATAACTCTATGTTTATTATTTACTCTTCTATGTATTGGGTGCTCCAATTTGGGGTGCATAAATATTAATAATTGTTATATGTTCTTGTCATACTATCTACTTTATTATCATATATTTTCTTTCTTTTTCTCCTGTTAATATATTTAAACTATTCTGTCTGATATAAGTATTTCTTCTCTGGCTTTCTTTTGACATCAATTTCCATAATAGATGTTTCCCCAGTGCCTCATTCAATCTGCAGGTAAGGACATAAAATGAATCTCTTGCAAGGAACATATAGATGGGTCTTGCTGGTTGTGAGTGTGTGTGTGTGTGTGTGTGTATGTGTTTGTTTTTGTTTTATCCATTCTGTCTCCCTATGTCTTTGGAGTGAAGTGTTTGTTTAGTCAATTTACAGTAAAAGTAATTGTTGATATATATGTATTTATTGTCATTTTGTCATTTGTTTTGTGGTTTCTTTTTTAAAAAAAGTTTTATTTATTTACCTGACAGAGAGATAGAGAGAGAACACAAGTAGGCAGAGTGGCAGTTAGAGAGAGACGAAGAAGCAGGCTCCCTGCTGAGAAGGAAGCCTGATGCAGGGCTCACTGCCAGGACCCTGGGATCATGTCCCAAGGCAAAAGCAGCCAGCTTAACCAATTGAGCCACCCAAGTGCCCCTTGTGGTTGGTTTTCAGTATTTTCTCTGGTATTTTCATGGTTTGCTGATTTTCTTAGTGATGTATTTAAATTTATTTCTCCCTATTCTTTGTATATTTCTTGGTATTATTTGATATGTGCTTACCATCAGGGTTGTACATAAACTCTTTAGCATATAACATTCTGTATTTAGTTGATAGTCATTTAAGTTTGAATGCATTCTTTACTCCTCTCTTCTGTACCTTTTAGGTACATGGTATCATATTTTGCATTTTTAAAAATATTTTTATGAGTTCTATTTTTGCAGCAATATTCATTTTTACTGTTTGTTTGTGCCTATTACCTTTATACTGTCACTTTTGGTCTCTCCTTTCCACTCATAGGGTCTCCTTTAATAGTTCTTTGAGGGTTGGTTTAGTGGTCATGAATTCATTTAGTTTTTGTTTGTCCTGGAGTTTTGTCTTTGTTTTTGTTTGTTTGTTTGTTTTTCATCTCTCCTATTCTAAATGATAGCCTTGCTGCTTGAAGTTTTTTGATGTAGATTTTTCCCTTTTAGCACTTTGTATATCATGCCACTGCTTTCTGGCTTAGATCATTTCTGCTGAAAAATCACGTGCTAGCCTTATGGGATTTCCCTTGTATGTTGTAACTGTCCCTCAGAGCAATGTACTATTTAAAATATAATCTCTGAGAAATTATACTAGTTACCAAGCATGCTTAGATATAGCCTTAGGAAAAATATGTACTGGCAAAAGTCCTCTAGAGGAGAGGACGATATACATCCTTGAAGCCAAGCAACTGGGAACACCCAGCCCACTCAGGGGGGATTGCTGCCTGCTTCATTTTTCTGTTATCTCCCCTTCCCCAGAGAGCATCAGCAGTTAGTCAGACAATTCTTTCATTTGAGCTTGGTCACTATAGGTCATGTACTACATAAGCAGACATGTTTTGCCTTTCTTCTTACATATCTACAAGACTCGTGGTCAATGTGTAATCTACTCTGGCTTCTTTGTTGGTTGTTACTCACTTTCTAATAAATATGAGACTAAGTAGTTGTTTGAGGTGACAGTCTTTTCTACTGTTGTCCCCTACTCTCATTATCTTGCAGCTGACATGTTTGTGCCCCATTCTTTTCCTGTGCACCGTCAGGAAGAGGTAATATGCTACCGTCTTCTTTTTATTGGCGTTTTTAATTTTTTTTCTTTATTGTTACAATTCACCAATTTAATTACAATATGCATGTGTATGGATCTGTTTTTGTCAATTTTGATGGGGATCTGTTTTTGTTAAGTTTGATGGGGGTTCTCTGTGCCTCATGGATCTTGATATCTGTTTTCTTCCCCAGATTAGGGAAGTAGTCTACTATTATTTGTTCAAATATATTCTCTTCCCCCATTTCTCGCTTCTTCTTCTAGATCTCTTATATTACAAATGTTACTTTGTTTGATGGAGTCACTGAGTTCCCAAAATCAATTCTCATTTTGCATAATTATTTTTCTGTCTTTTGTTCAGCTTGATTTCTTTCCATTGCTCTGTCTTTTCACTCATTAATTCCCTCATCTGCTTCTTCCATCTTGCTATTCTTTCCATCAAACCTTCTTTTCATTTTGTTTATACATCCTTTTATTTCTGCTATGTTAACCCTTATCTCTGTGTTAGGAGTCTTACTCATTTCTTCTTCCCCTCTTTTCTCAAGTCCAATAGTATCCTTCTTATCTTTGCTTTAAATACTGAATCAGGTTTTTTTCTTATATCTGTTTTGCTTAGATCTCCAGAGGAGACCTACTCCATCGTTTCATTTGGGATTAATTTCTCTGGCTTCTCATTTTGTCTAAGTCTCTGTGCCTATTTCTTTGTGTTAGGAAAGTTAGGTTGCCTCCTTTTATTGAGCATAATGGCCTTATGACAAAGCAATCTTGTTAGTGCCTTGCCATGTAGTGTCCCCTGTCCCCAAGGGCCTGGAACTTCTGGGAGTGTCTCAAATGTGGACTGCACGTTTTCTGCAATTTTGTGCTGACCACTTTATCCTTCAGGCCAGTTGAGTGCAGAGGATTTCTTTGATTGTTGTGGGCAGCATTTGGTCCCTGGCTTGATTGTGATGTGTTTTAACTAAGTGTGCTCTGGCCTGCTTCAGAAATAAGACTTGTTACTTCAACCACTAGAACTGTGGCTCTACAAAACTCCCTATTTTGGAGTTGCACTGTGAGCAGGAATTTGGATCAGCCATTGTCTTCTCCTTCTTCTTCTTCTTCTTCTTTTAATTTTTTTAAAGATTTTATTTATTTATTTGACAGATAGAGATCACAAGTAGAAAGAGAGGCAGGCAGAGAGAGAGAGAGGAGGAAGCATGGCAGATATCACAAGTAGGCAGAGAGAGAGGAAGGGAAGCAGGCTCCCTGCTGAGCAGAGAGCCTGATGTGGGGCTTAATCCCAGGATTCTGGGATTGTGACCTGAGCCGAAGGCAGATACTTTAACCCACTGAGCCACCCACGTGCCCCTTGGTTCAGTCTCCTTGAGGAGTTGACCCACTGTGCCAGGACTTATGCAACCAAGGCAGGGAAGAGCATTTTCACTAAAATATGGGGCACAGATCTTGGTGTAAGCAAGTCTGGTAGCAAGTGTCAGTGCTACATTGGTTCCTGCAGGTGGCTCTGTGTTTATGCTGAAGGGCAAAGAGGGAAATGGCACCATTTGTTCCTTTTTTTTTCCCAGAAGAGTCTCTCCGTGAATGCTGCCTTCCTGGGTCATGTTCCAAAATGAGCAAATAATCACCCCATTGTGTGCCCCAGGCACTCTTTAGATTACTGTTTCCATTCTGTATGTGCAGTAAGTGTTTGCCTGCCTTCGCTCCAAAAGCTTCACAATACCTTCTTCGTTCTATCCCATCCAAGCCTGGTGACCTTTAAACCTCTAAGTTGTCTTAGTGTAAAGTTCTTTCTAGTGTTTCCTTATTATGCTGTTCATTGCTATAAAATCAGTTTTGTTAGCCCTTGTTTCAATCCTAGTATTGGTAATTTTTGTCTTCTTTCTTAAAAATTGTCAGTCTTGCTAGAGGTTTTTCATATTCATTGATTTTTTAAAAGGTTTTATTTATTTATTTGACAGAGATTGAGAGATCACAAGTAGGCAGAGAGGCAGGCAGAGGAAGAGGGGGAGGCAGGCTTCCTGCTGAGCAGAGAACCTGATGCAGGGCTCAACACCAGGACCCTGAGATCATGACCTGAGCCAAAGACAGAGGCTTAACCC
>ML098698.1:0-23720 GCA_003697995.1 Taxidea taxus jeffersonii | reverse complement strand
GCCCCTCCAATTTTTTTTTTGGATGAATTTTTAATTACATGTTTCTATGCTTTCTGAAATAAATGACACTAAATATAATTGAATATTTTTGGTACTTAAATTTTACCACTATTGTGGGTATTCTCTATCAGAAAATGTAGGAAGATGGTTCACTGTTTTTTGTTTTATCACTTTTCATATCAGGAGATCTATCATTTTTTTTTTCTATTGCTTATGCAATGCCTGCCTCTAACCAGTCTTATTTCCCCTTATAATTTGTTATTTAGCTCTGACAAAATGGAGCTTGCTAAAATTGTATATTAAGAACAGTGCTCTGAGAAGTTAGAAGATTTATGCTAGTCATTCCAGAAACATATAGAAGTTTAATACATTCTTAGACAAAGGTGGTGTTTTAAATACTTGAGGTAATTGAATAGAGGCAGTTCTCTAGTATTTGTTGAAAATTTTCAATAATATTTTCATTCCTTACACCTAAATTAATATACATATTGTGTCACACTTTAGGACATTGTGAACTCCTTGAATTCTAAAAAAGATACATTGTATGAAAGACAGTATTTATTATAGTATTTCATGTAGATATCTCATTATTATTAATAATAACACATGTTCTTGGAATGATTTAAGACATTTTCATTAATTTTAAGTATATAGTAATACAGATTATAGGTAAATATTGCAAATTTCTTAAATTTGGAATGCAAATAACTTAAAGTTTGGAAAAACTGCTCTGATGCAAGAGAAAAACTAGTCTTCTCAATCTGTTAAAATACCTATGGACAAATTTCCACTAGCTACAGCTACTAAGGGGCTAGAAGTAATCCTGGCAGTTAAAGATTTGGGGAATTTATATAGTGCTGCTTGGCACAGCATATTTATTTTTCTATCTCTTTTTCAGTTATGACAATTATGTCTACTGATATATATATTGTGGTATTGTTTGGTAATTGCTATTCTGTCTTCCAAAAATCACTAAAATATTTTTGCTAGATTTCTAATCAAAATTTACATATCCCTTCACTTTTTCTAGCATATGGGATGAATTTTCTTTTTTTTAAGATTTTATTTATTTTATTTATTTGTCAGAGAGAGTGAGCACAGACAGACAGAGTGGCAGGCAGAGGCAGAGAGAGAAGCAGGCTCCCTGCCAAGCAAGGAGCCCGATGCGGGACTCGATCCCAGGATGCTGGGATCATGACCTGAGCTGAAGGCAGCAGCTTAACCAACTGAGCCACACAGGCGACCCTGGAATGAATTTTCTAAGCAAGTTTATAAATGTAATTGTTAGGATTAGCAAATAACATTTTTTAAAAAAGTACATACAAATGTTACATATATATATAGATATAGATATATAGATAAATAGATATCTCTCTCTCTCTCTCTCTCTCTATATATATATATATATATACATATATATATATCACATTGTCAATGTAATGGCAGAATGAAAAGAATATAAAAATTGATTATTAACAATGTGCTTTGGTTAAGATGGTTAGCTTAAAATTGTAGGACAAGAAAACTGGCGAATTCTTTTTTTTTTTCTTTTTTCTTTTTTCTTTTTAAAGATTTTATTTATTTGACACACAGAGAGAAACAGTGAGAGAGAGAGAGAGAGAGAGCACAAGCAAGGGGAGCAGCAGGCAGGCAGAGGGAGAGGGAGAAGAAGGTTCCCCACCCAGCAAGGAGCCCAATGTGGGGCTCCATCCCAGGACCCAGGGATCATGACCTGAAGGCAGATGCTTTACTAACTGAACCACCCAAGCATCCTGAAAAGTAGTGAATTCTTAAGTGGACATTCAGACTTGCAACCTGGTGAGAACTTTACAATTTCATGACATGGATTTACCTGGGCATATAAATTAGATTTGCATTTATATTATATCCAATTACATGGTCATTATTTTGGTAAAAGTTACTATATCAAGGATCTCTCTATTTAAATGTGAACCAAAGAGTTAAAGGAGATGGCAGTTTTATTCATAATAGCAGCCATTATAATAACCTAGTTTACATGGTTGAATTCTGCAAAATGTTGCATAGATCTATGTTTATCCTTTCTAAAGTAGACTTCTAATAATTTGGTGTGTGCTAGAAACTCAGGAAATCTATGATCTGTTGTCAGTTTATTTTCTGTCTCTCTTCTGACCATCAAAAGGCATAAGTATAGCATATCAAAAATTGTTCACAAAGAGAAGCAAATTTAATTCTTAGTTCCACTAGCTGTGTGACCTTGAGAAAGTTATGAAGCTTCTCTGTTCTATTAATATTATCAAATGATATATTCCAACATGGCCTTAGAATAACACAGTAATCATTCATTCTCAATGAAAGTCCTTGAAAGCAGTTGTAATGGGTTTTCACATGTTTTAAAACAAGTGTTTTCAATTGTTCAAGTAATGTAATGAATGAATCATATTTAGGTTTGATAAAGTTCATAGGCTAAATTATCCTTTTAATTTGGCTTTTTACCAGATTTTAAAAACTTGGAGATATGTATTAAATAAATAATATAATTTTTGATAAATAAGATATTTCAGGATGAAAGATCTATGGGGAAAATTACATCATAAAACTGATTCTTAGTAGTATAATATTGGATGTAATTGATTTAAATTAATCTAGGAGGAATATACCACAGTAGTTTAAAGCCAAGGTTTTGTAATTATATTGATCTAAACTAAAATCCTAACTGTTCTTGAGTAAGTTATTTAATTTCTGAAAACCTCAGTGTTTTGAAAATAACACCAATAATATCTACTACGGTTCAATTAATACATGTAAAATAATTTTGGACACAAAGTATTGCATAAATGTTTAACAGGATTACATTTTGTTATTTTATAAGTCCCTTCCACTACTCTGAATCTTCTCTACAGATGTGACTCTGGAATTTATTTTTCTTTATCTTGAACCACAGTGGATATTACACTTTGACATTGTTGGAAGTTGAGGTCTTTCTAAAACTTGAATAATATCTACAGAAGGCTTGCTCCTTCATGTATTCTGTGGTGATCCAACCTTGTCATTTTTATTTAAGTTCTATTCAGAACTAGCTAATGGGATTTAGCTAAATTCTACAAACAATTTTTCCCACAATTCTTTCATATCTTTCATAGAATTTGCTAGTTTCTTTCTTCCTTCCTCCCTTCCTCCCTCCCTCCCTCCCTTCCTTCCTTCCTACCATTTCTTTATTTTAAATTCAAGAGCTTCTATTGAAAACAATCTTTATAGAAACCAAGTGGGATTTGATGGTCAAAAGGATTAGCTCCCTCTTATAGGCCTGAAGTGGCTGAAGGAATTGATTATATGTATTTCAGGGATGGTTTGCATGAATTATCAAAAGAGGATTTTGCAATTGGTCTTGATGGTCAAATTACAGAAGTTTCAAAGCAATACTGATGAGGTCTTTAAACAGGAAAAGCTTTGATGCCTAAGCCACTGCATGGGAAGTGATTTTTATCATCACTATTAAGCAAACAAAGGCTGGATTAGGGAGCCATTGTGGCCAAATGGGCAGAGGTGTCAGGGCCTTAATGAAACCATCCTCTCCAGCCACATACTTTCAGACACTTGTGATCTCTCATAATAATTGGTGATTTTCAAACGTGCAGTAGTGCTGACTAAAGGGACAAAATTTTTGGAAGGACATGCACCACAGTGTTAACAGGGAATATATTTAGATTATGGAACTGAGTGATTTTTGTTTTATCAGTTTTTCTAGATATTTCAAATATTTGGTGTCATGCATGAATTAATTTTATAATAGGATAAAATAATAAATACTACCTTTTATTCCAAAATTACCAGAATTTATTCCAAAATTACCAAAATTATTCCAAAATTACCAGACCAGGTCCTCCTGCTCATTTTTGTAGACTTCAAGATGGAGAGTCCTATATTACTTCTAATTGTAAATTATATAAAGACTTCAGATGCTATCTTTGCAATGGTATTTTCTTCCTGAATTAATTCAGGGGAAAGACTCCCTGTCTTTGACTTTCATAATATAACCAGAATTTAACTGTGCAGATTTATTGATTGTAGAATGACCTGCTTGGCTTCCTTTTTTGCCCGACCTTCTAAACTTCTTATCTAAACACACTTAGCCCTCATCAGTCCCTTAGGCTTTAGTTCTGCCTCTAGTGAGGGGTTGTTCTAGTTCAACACCTTACTGGTTCACTACCAAGTCAGGCATTATAAGTTTTACTTCTATCTTTACAGGGTGCTGTTGAACAGTAGATATTGTTAGGGCTTTGGAACCAGAAAAGTATCAGTTCATAAATTTAGCTTTGCAATGTTGTAGCTGTTTGAACTCTGGCAAACCACTTATTTACACTATAGTCTTCTCCCTTTTTCAGTGATGATAACAATAACATCTCTTGGGTTTTAAGGAATAGAATAATATTTACATGGTATTTTGTTTGATCCTTTCTTTTTAATCTATAATACTTAATAAAGAAGAATGAAAAATATAATTAATATTATCTTCATATTATAAGGACAAATGAAAACAAAAATAGGGGCTTAATTATCTCTTTTGAAGGTAGACATTTTTCTACTCTCAATATTCCCAAGTAGTTTGCCTTAGGAAACTTGTTTTAAGTACTTCCTCACCTTTTTAAAAATCAAACACCTTGAGAGCCATCTTTCTGAAATGCAAACTTTAGGAGACACATTGCTCTCTCTCAGTTCTGATAGAATGGTGAGACCCTAACATTTGTGAGTGCCTTGCTCCAAATTGCAAACTACCTTTTGACAAAACAAAACAAAATAAAAGTAACAAAAACATGAGAAATTTATTTGCTTATGGATAAAGCCAGTAAGTTAACACAAATGGTCATCCAATTACTTTTAGCAATTACCAGGTTAAGTTAGGATGGAGTTTGTATGACAAAAGCTGTAAAGTACTCTTCGTGAGGACTAGTCATTGCTTATCTTGAATACATGTATATAATAAATCAGATATGCTTAACTATATGTGGGAGGCAGTTTCCTTTATCTCTTAGCAATCCTTTAGGAAAATGCCTGTAATATTACATTCTAGTTTTGTGCATATTCAATAAAATATCTTTTATTTTTTTAGCTACCTTTGTGGGAAAGATTTCTGAATTTGGGAAAATTTCATTTTTTATTGTATTTCCCCAAAATACTCTAAAAACTAATTCTGATTGATCATAAATACACTTGTCCTACTACTAACTAAGCCAATGTTTCTTGGAATATTTTCTTACTGATCTCTTTTAAAAATATTTTTGTATCTTTTGTCTTCTTAATATATTTTGATCTACTGAGCCAATTGGTTGGCTTCCTGATGACCTATTCTTTTTTTTAAAGTAAAATTAACATGCAGTGTTATATTTATTTCAGATGTGCAATATAAAGATTCAACAGTTCTATACATTTCTCAATGCTCATCAAGATAAGTATACCCTTAACCTTCTTTATCTAGTTCATCCATCCTTCCATTCACCTCCCACCTGGCAACCACCGGCTTGGTCTCTGTATTGAAGAGTCTGTTTTGTTTTGTTTGTTTGTTTTTTAATTTCTCTCTCTCTCTCTTTTTTTAATTTGTTCTGTTTTGTAAATTCCACATATAAGTGAAATCATGCGGTATTTGGTTTCCTGTGGCTAAATCATTTCACTTACCACTGTATGCTCTAGATCCATCCATGTAGCTGAAAATGGCAAGATTTAATTCTTTTTCATGGTTGAATAATATTCCATGTCTGCCACTTCTTTATCTGTTCATCTATGGATGGACACTTTGGCTGCCTTCATACCTTGCCTATCATTTTTTATAACCACCAAAAGTAATTCACCTATCCTACCACCCATTATTTTTCCCTTGTTTCCTACTCTCATTCCCATTTCCTATCCTTTCCCTCATTCTTCATTTCATTTTCTGAGAGGTATTTTCTCATTCTATCTTTTATTTTTTTTAATTTAAATTCAAGTCAGTTACAATATAGTGTATTATTAGTTTGGGGGGTAGAATTTAGTGATTCACGAGTAGCATATAACACCAAGTGATCATTACATAACATGCTTCCTTTAATGCCCATCATCCAATTACCACATCCCCCAAACCCACCTCCCCTCCAGAAACCTTCAGATTGTTCCTTATAGTTAGGAATATCTTATGGTTTTCCTTCATCTCTGTTTTTATTTTATTTTATTTTCCCTTCCATTCTCCAATGTTAATCAGTTTTTTTTTTTTTTAATTCCACGTATGGGTGAAATCAAATGGTACTTGTCTTTCTCTGGTTGACTTATTTTGCTTAGGATAATAAACTCTAGTTCTGTCCTTGCAAATGGACAATGAACAGCCAAAAAAGAAATTAAGATAATTTTTAGAGTAACATAAATAAAATAGGGATTAAGAAAATAGATGAAAAACCATACAATAAAAAATATGTAACCTAGCTATAAGATGCTAAAAGTAAGACTTAAAAATGAAATCATATTTAATATTCATGGTTTAGAAAATTTAATACTATTAACGTGTCCATACTACCCAAACTGATCTACAGATTTAATGAAATCCCTTGCAAAACCCAATTACTTTTAGCATAAATAGAAAAACCCATCCTTAAATTCATATGAAATCTTAAAGGACCCCAAACTGCCAAGACAATTTTGCATAAGAAGGAGACGCAATTTTTAACACAATTTCAAGCTTACTACAAAGGTAGAGTCATCAAAACAGTGTGGTACTAGGCCAAAGATAGATACACATACTAATGGGGTAAAATAGAGAGTCCTGAAATAAACCTATACATATATGTTCAAGCATTCAAATTATTTTTGACAATGTGATCAAGAACTTTTAATGGGGAAAGGATAGTCTTTTTAACAAATGCTATAGGGAAATGTGAATATCCATATGTAAAACTACATTAGATCCTTACCTCATACCATATACAAAGTTTAACTAAAATATATCAAAGAACAAAATGTAAGAACTATAGAATGCTTTGGGGAAAAAACATTCACAACATTGGATCTGGCAATAATTTCTTTAATAAGATACTAAAGATACAGCAGCAAAATAAAAAAAGTGGACTTAATTTCTAAATTATACATCAAAACACACTATTTGTAGAGTATAGAGGCAAGCCACAAAATGGGAGATAAAATTTCTTTTTTTTAAATATTTTATTTATTTATCTGACAGACAGAGATCACAAGTAGGCAGAGAGGCAGGTGGAGAGAGAGGGGGGAAGCAGGCCCCCTGCTGAGCAGAGAGTCCCATGCTGGGCTCAATTCCAGGACCCTGAGATCATGACCTGAGCTGAAGGCAGAGGCTTAACCCACTGAGCCACCCAGATGACCCGGGAGATAAAATTTCAAATCATATATTTGGTAAAAGATTAATATCCAGAATATATAGAGAACACCTAAACCTCAACAAAATAAAAAAAAAAATCCAATTCAAAAATGGGCAAAGGGACTGAATAAGTATATCTTCAAAGATATGCACATGGCCAATGAGCATATGTAAAGATGCTCAAGATCACTAATTATTAGGAAAATGTAAATGAAAACCTAAAACCCATTAGGATGGCTATATTAAAAAAGAAAGGAAGAAAGAGAGGAAGAGAGAAAGAAAGAAAGAAAGAAAGAGAGAGAAAAAGAAAGAAAGAAGGAAGGAAGGAAAAGGGAGGAAAGAAAGAAAAGAGGAGAAGAAAGAAAGAAAGAATTTAGTGTTGGCAAGAATGCCAAGAAACTGGAACACCTGAGCACTTTTTGTTGGAAAGTACAATGATACAGTTGTGGAAAATGGTCTGGCAGTTCCCCAAGGAATCAAAAATATAAATCTAATTTGATCCAGTGATTCTAATTCTGCATATATACTCAAAAGAATTGGAAGAACACACTGAAAGATATTTGTGCACTCATGTTTGTAGCATCATTATTCACAATAGCAAAAAGATTAAAAAAAACCCCACAAATTTCCATTGACAGATAATAGGTAACAGAATGCTATATTTACATGCACTTGAATAGTATTCATCATTAAAAATGAAGAAAAATCTCACATATGCAACAAAATGAAAGACTTTGGGAGCAAATATCATGGTTCCATTTATATAAAGTACTTAAGTATTCAATATTATAAAGGTAGAAATTAGTATGGTCATTTCCAGGGGTTGTGGGGGAGGATGAATAAGAGTTGTTGTTCAATGAGTAAGAGTTTCAATTTTACAAGACGAAAATTTTTTGAAAATGAATGGTCGTGTTGATAGCATGTTATTGTATTTAATACTACTGAACTATACTCTTTTTTTTTAAATTTATTTGACAGAGAGAGAAATCACAAGTAGGCAGAAAGGCAGGCAGAGAGAGAGGGGGAAGCAGGCTCCCCGCTGAGCAGAGAGCCCGATGTGGGGCTCGATCCCAGGACCCCGAGACCATGACCTGAGCCGAAAGCAGAGGCTTAACCCACTGAGCCACCCAGGCGCCCCTACTGAACTATACTCTTAAAAATAGTTAAGATCAAACACTATGGTGAGCACTAGGTAATGTATAAAATTATTGAATCATTCTGTTTGACCTCTAAATATAATTTGATATTGTAAGTTAATAAACACTTCAATAAAAATGGTTAATATGGTAAATGTTATGTTATGTGCATTTTACTAAAACATGAGGAAAAAAGAACATAAATTCCCTATGCTAATTCACAATTCATAACATTGCCCTTAAAGTGAGGGTTCATATACCACAAGAGATCCATCAGTTCTGCCCCAGTCCTGGAAATTATTATTTCCCTAAAAAACAACTGGAGTCAAGGGGCACAAGATCAATCCAGCTAAAAACATTCTATTCATTTGAGTCAAAGTACTCAAAGTGGACCTAATTTAGTGCAGAAGAAATGTCTTATTCTTGGACAAAGAACTATAGAATGCATTTCTTCCTAACCACTGTAATCTTAAATAAACATTTTTATGTTTAAAAAAATTGTGGGAAAGTAAAGCTCAATACAGAGTGTGTTATCCAAGGTCATAAAACAAATTTCTGTAAGAACTAACACTAGAACTCTGGCCTTTAACTTATGTCATATGTTAACTGCAAACTTATTCTTCCTCTAACATTGTGTGCATCTGTGAGTTATAGATGGTAATTTAGAGATCAATACATCTATTTTTAGAGATTTCTGAAGAGTTCAATTAATATATGCTGAGAATATATTTCATAATACAGTACAGAGAGATACATCAGCCTTTTATACCCAAGAGAAAAAATTATCTATTTTTAATATTTTAGACAAACATCTATATCTGAATTGTTTAAGACACATCTTAAAACACAGCTAATTATTTTCCTTGGTAAAACACAATAGTCACTGATGTCAAAGTCTAAAATATGATCAAATGCATAGCCATATGTAACAACAATGGGGCATTATTCTGTGGCTTTTCCTTTATGAGCTGAAGAACACCCATCCTCCCAGAATTAGGAAATTTTGCTTACCCTCTCTTTTGGTGCTATCACGCAGTGTCTACTATTATGTTTGTGTGAATGGCTCCTCAGTTTGTATCTCAAGCCCATACATGCCCCTCTCCTGCCTACTCATAGTCTTTTTCAAATACCTGTTGGAAACAGATACATAAAATCATATAATTAGGTGTAACTTTGAAGACATTTAATGCAATTTGGTGCCATTAATACTTCAAAGTCTCTATCATGTCTCTCTTTTCTAATCTTTCAGACACAGGAGCTCCAGTAACTAGGCATATTCAACCCCTATAATGTCACTATAATATCTTTAGTTCCTCTGGACAAAAACCTTAAATCACCTTTAAATTATCCTTTCATCTTATGTTCCACATTTATTTCCTAAGCCATATGGATGGTGATTTCCTCCTTACAGTAATCATCTCACCTCTATAACCTCTAAGGTGTAATTTGAAACTTAGATGTTAGAGGGCCTTAAATGATAACCTAAAGGATCTTAGACTACTTTTGTAAGACATTGAAAGCTAGGAAAAGTTTATAATTGGGGAGTAGGGCTGCCCAAGTATATGTGACCAGTGTCATCACACAGGAACTTAATGCTCAGAAGGGTTCCCAGCTTGAATATAATGCTTTGTGGTCATCATTTTGAAATTCTTAATGATTGTATCCTTATTATTTATTTATTATTTGTGTATTTATTTTGTAATTGAAATTCTAATCGAAATATAATATATTGTATTGAGACATATATTATGTTGAGACAATACAATATATACCTAAAGAATTAAAACCGCTTCTTCTGTACGGTTCATCTGCCTATAGCCTCCTCACTTGTTTGAGACAATGCCCTTAGTGGTCACCCACTCTTCATATGTCGGCATAGTACGTCTGTGATAAGAAGAGATACCTGTGTCAAGTTCTCCAGTCTTGACTAAGGTAGGGTTTGTTGTTTCAGTAACTGGTCGGAAGAGAAACTCAACAACAGGGAGCCATACATAAGGATTAAATAGTAGGGTGGGGACGCCTGGGTGGCTCAGTTGGTTAAGCGGCTGCCTTCGGCTCAGGTCATGATCCCGGCGTCCTGGGATCGAGTCCCGCATCGGGCTCCTTGCTCGGCAGGGAGCCTGCTTCTCCCTCTGCCTCTGCCTGCCACTCTGTCTGCCTGTGCTTGTTCGCTCTCTCTCCCTCTCTCTCTGACAAATAAATGAATAAAATCTTAAAAAAAAAAGATAAATAGTAGGGTGGATTCTAATGGCATTTGTGAATGTCTATACTTGTACCTCAAGTTATACTTAGACCCAAGAGATCAGGAACATAAATAGAAGATAAAAATAAAATCATGCACTATCAATAGAGAGACTGCAGAAGAAAGATTTTTTTTTTATTTTAGTAATTCAAATTCAGTTTTTCTGCTTTTTGAGCATTTCCAAGTTGAAAATATTGCCAATAATATCAAATAATTCTTTGATGAATAACCTTACAAATTGTTAAAACAATTTTCTTATATACTCAACAGTTTTACCGATTTTGAAGGCAAATTCCAGAGAAGTTATGTGACATGCTTATAATGAATTAATTAAAGGCAAATATGGTACATAAAAGTATTTTGGGTTAGTGGCCTTATTGGTTAAATATTCATTGCAATAATAAAGGAGATGAGTGTTATGAGGACTGTGATTTGAAGGAAACTTTTTTTTTCTTTTTTATTCTAAGATATAAGAGAACAAAGAATCTACATTGAGAGACAAGTATTGAGAGTTTAAGTATTAAATATTAAAGACTGAATTTCTAAGAGAAAATGAGCTATTTGATAAAATAAAATTTTAGAAGACAAAGGGGTGCATGAGATTAATGGAACAAATATAGATACTCCTGATCAGTGGATAAATTACTGCAACAAGACCAAAATAAAATAAACACATTAAGACAAAGTTTGAAAAATATTTATGGATTTCTGCTTTTAGAAAAATGGAATAGACATATTTTATTATATTTCTCACAATAAGTACAGGTAAAAATTATGGACATTATATACCAAAAAATATTAGAAAAATATGAAAGACCAAAAGATGGTGGGTTTACCAGGGACCTCAAGGACTGAGGAACAACATTGTGGTTAGTACCTTGGTTATTTTTGTACCTCATATATCCTATATTTGATATTGAAAATGTCAGTAATCCAGAAACACCATCAAGAAAAATTTTTGAAGTGAAATGCTTGACTGCTTCCTCCTAGATTCCATATTATTTGAAAAGAAATCTGTACCAATTAGATTTGTTTACCTCTATTTGTTAGGCATCAATGATCTCTTGCTTCTTTCAAAATGTCTTCCTCTGATTTTATTTTTTATGACTTGGACTATGATGTATTTTGGTATGAGCTTATCTAGATTTATCCTATTTGGTATTTGCTCAGGTTTTAAAATATGTAGGTTCATGTCCTCTGTCAAATTTGGGAAATTTTCATACACATGGGTAGTGCAGTTGGTTAATCATCTGCCTTTGTCTCAGGTCATGATCCTAGAGTCCTGGGATCAAGTGCTGCATTGGGCTTCTTGCTATCCCAGAGTCCTGGGATCAAGTGCTGCATTCAGCTTCTTGCTCAGCACTGAGTCTGCTTCTCTCTCTGCCAGCTGTTCCCTCTGCTTGTGCACTCTCTTTCTGACAAATACATAAATACAATCTTTAAAAAAATTGGGAAATTTTCAGATTTTTTTGAATACTTGTTAAACCCACCTCCTTTCTCCTCTTCTTATAGGAGATAAGGTTTTAAAAAATACAGAAAAATCAAATGCAATTCTAAAAAAAAAAATCAAATGACAAATAGCAATGCAGGAAAAAAGAAATAAAAAGCAAAAAGCCAGTAGAAAAAGGGAAATAATAAAGATTACAGCAGAAATAAATGACATAGAAAAAAGATAAAACACCCAGTGGAACAGATTGATGAATCTAGTGGCTGGTTCTTTGAAAGGTTTAGTTAAATTGATAATCATCTAGCCAGATCTCTCAAAAAGAAAAGAGAAAGAACCCAAATAAATTTTCAAAAAAGGAGAAATCACAACAAACACCACAGAAATACAATTATAAAATAATATTATGAAAAATTACATGCCAACAAATTGAGTAATCTGGAAGATATGGATAAATTCCTAGAAACATATAAACTACCAAAACTGAAATAGGAAGAAAGAGAAAATTGAAATAGATCCATAACCAGGAAAGAAATTGAATCACTAATAAAAAAAAAAAAAATCTCCCCCCCCCAAAAAAAAAGCCAAGGCCCAGGTATCTTCCTGGGTAATTCTACTAGACAATTAAAGAAGAGTTAATACCTATTCTTCTCAAACTGTTCCAAAAAATAGAAATGAAAGGAAAACTTCCAAGCTATTACAAGGCCAGCATTACCTTGGTTCCAATACCAGACAAAGATCCATTAAAAATAATATTACAAGCCAATATCCCTGATGAACGTAGATGCAAAAATTCTCAAGATAGTAGCAAATCAAATCCAGCAGTATATTGAAAGAATTATTCTTCATGATAATGCGAGATTTATTCCTGGGCTGCAAGGGAAGTTCAATATTCCCAAATCCATCCACATGACATATCATATTCATAAAAGAAAGGATAAGAGCCATATGATTCTCTCTATGGATGTGGAAAAGCTTTTGACAAAATAAAACATCCATTCATGATACAAACCCTCAACAAAGTAGGTTTAGAAAGAACACACCTCAACATCATAAAGATGAATTACAAAAGACCCGCAGCTAATATCATCTTCAGTGGAGAAAAACTGAGAACTTTTCCTCACTTGTCAGGAACAAGACAGGGATGTCCACTCTCACCACAGTATTTTAACATAGTATTGTAAGTCAGCCAGAGCACTCAGCCAAACAAAGGGAAACAAATGCATCCAAATGGGCAAGAAAGAAGTCAAACTTTCATTGTTCACATACAATATGATAATCTATATAGAAAACCCAAAAGAGTCCATCAAAAGCTTGCTAGTATTGATAAAAAAAAAATCAGCACATTCGAAGAATACAAAAATCAATGTACAGAAATCTGCTGCATTTGTATACATAAATAATAAAACAGCAGAAAGATAAATCAAAGAATCAATCTCATTTACAATTGCACAAAAAACCCTAAGACACCTAGGAATAAACCTAACCAAAGAAGTAAAACATCGGTACTCTCAAAACCATAAAATACTCATAAAAGAAATTGATGACACAAAGAAATGGAAGAAACATCTTATGCTCATGGATTAGAAGAACAAATGTGGTTAAAATGTTTATACTACCTAAAACAATCTACCTATTTAATGCAATACCTATCAAAATACCAATAGCATTTTTCACAGACCTAGAACAAAAAAATCCTACAATTTGTATGGCTCCACAAAGGACCCCAAATAACCAAAATAATCATGAAAAAAACAATGTGAACCTGGAGGCATCACAATTCTGGACTTCAAGCTATATTACAAAGGTGTAGTCATCAAGAACGTAGTACAAGCAAAGAAATAGACATATAAATCAGTGGAACAGAAGAGAAAACTCAAAGATGGACCCAAAACTATATGGTCAACTAATCTTTGACAAAGCAGAAAAAAATTATCCAATGGAGAAAGACAGTCTCTTCAACAAACTGTGTTGGAGAAATTGGACAACAACATGTACAAGAATGAAACTGGACCACTTTGTACACCATACAGAAAAATAAATTCAAAATGGATGAATGACCTACATGTGAGACAGGAAACTATCCTAATCCTAGAGGAGAACACAGGCAGCAACCTCTTGGACCCTGGCCAGAGCAACTTCTTATTAAACATGTCTCCGGGGACGCCTGGGGGGCTCAGTTGGTTAAGCGGCTGCCTTCGGCTCAGATCATGATCCTGGCGTCCTGGGATCGAGTCCCACATCGGGCCCCTTGCTCGGCGGGGAGCCTGCTTCTCCCTCTGCCTCTGCCTGCCACTCTGTCTGCCTGTGATCACTCTCTGCCTCTCTAACAAATAAATTAAAAAGAAAAAAAGAAAAAAAAAACATGTCTTTGAAGGCAAGGAAATCAAAAGCAAAAATGAATTTTGGGACTTATCAAGTAAGAAGCTTCTACACAACAAAGGGAAAAAAAATAAACAAAACTAAAAGGCAACCAAAGGAATAGGAGAAGATATTTGCAAATGACATATCTGATAAAGTGTTAGTATTCAAGATCTCTAAAGAACTTTTTGAACTCAACAACTAAAAGCAAAACAAAACAAAAACAAATAATCCAGTTAAGAAATGGGCAGAAGATATGAATAGGCATTTTTCCAAAGAAGACACCCAGATGGCTAACAGACATATGAAAAGATGCTGAACCTCACTCACCATCAAGAAAAACAAATCAATGGGACGCCTGGGTGGCTCAGTTGGTTAAGCGGCTGCCTTCCGCTCAGGTCATGATCCCAGCGTCCTGGGATCGAGTCCCACGTCGGGCTCCTTGCTTGGTGGGGAGCCTGCTTCTCCCTCTGCCTCTGCCTGCCTCTCTGCCTGCCTGTACTCGCGCGCTCTCTCTCTCTCTCTAACAAGTAAATAAAATCTTTAAAAAAAAAAAAGAAAAACAAATCAAAACTGAAATGAGATATCACCTCAAATCTGTCAGAATGGGTAAAAGTAACAACACAGGAAAGCACAGGTGTTGGCAATGATGTGGAGAAATTTTACACTGTTGGTGGGAATGCAAACTGATTCAGCCACTCTGAAAAATAATGGAGGTCCTCAAAAAGTTAAAAATAGAACTACTGTATGGCCCAGCACTTGTGATACTACATATTTACCCAAAGTATACAAAAACAGTGATTTGAAGGGGCACATTCCACCATGATGTTTATAGCACCATTATCAACAATAGCCAAATTATAGAAAGAGCCTAAATGTCCATTGATTGATTAATAGATAAAGAAGATGTGATATATGCAAGAATGAAATCTTGCATTTGCAATAATGTGGATGGAGCTAGAGTGTATTATGTTAAGCGAAATATTCACTCATATGTGGAATTTAAGAAGAAGAAAATTAGATGAACATAGTAGAAGGGGGAATTTAAAAGAGATATAAGCAAAGCATAAGAGATTCTTAACTATAGATAGCCAACTGAAGGTTTGTGGACTGTAGGTGTGTTGGGGATGGGTATTAAGGGGGATGGGTGATAAGGAGGGCACATGTGATGAACCCTGTGTAGTATATGTAAGTGATGAATCATAAAACTCTACTCCTGAGACAAATAAACAAAGAAATAAAAACTTTAAATTTCAATGTTGAGACATAAATTATTGATAATACAGAATCAATAAGTAATAAGTGTAAATTGCCAAATATAGCAATTGGCAGAATGGATAAAAGTTAATGATGTGACTCTCAACTATCTTCAAGAAACTCATTTTATATATAATTACATAAGCAGGTAGAAAGAAAAAAGAATAAAAATAATGTACCACAGAATTAAAAGAAAGCATGAATAGATGTATGCTTTTCTCATAAAATATGCTTTTGAGAAAAGAAAATCACCAGAAATAGAGAAATAATGATTGTAGGTGGAGACTTTTAACACTTGTTTTGCACCAATTAATAAAATAATAAAAAAATCAATTATCAAAGATAAAAAACAACTCAACAACATCAACCACAAGGATCTGATTTACATATATGTAACATTCCACCCAAACAATGTCAGTAGACACATATTTTCCAATACCTATGGAACACTCATCAAGATAAACTGTATCCTGAGATTATATATAGATATATAAAGTGTTCTGTCTATATAAATATATATGTATACAAATATTCAGATTTTAGTCATTAAACCATTTTGTGCTGATTTTTTGTGTATGTTATAAAATAATGTACCATGTTCTTGTCTTTTTAAATTTTCTTTTATTGCATGTGGATTTCCATTTTTCCCAGCATTAATTTTTGAAGAGGCTGTCATATCTCCATTGTGTATTCAAGGTAACTTTGTTGAAAATTAGTTGACTGTATATATGTGAATTTATTTCTGAGTCCTCTATTCTGTTTCATTGGACTGTATGTGTTTATGCCAATATTATATGGTTTTGATCACTATAGTTTTGAGATGTACTTTGCAGTCAGGAAATGATGCCTTTAGCTCTTTCTTCTTCCTGTAAATTACTTTAGGTACTCAGGTCTTTTTGTAGTTCCATATGAATTTTATGAATGTTATATCAATTTCTGTTTAAAATGTCATCAGAATTTTGAAAGGTATTGGATTGAATTTTTAGATCCCTTTTGGTACAATGGATATTTTAACAATATTAATTGTTCCATTTTGTGAACATGTGTTATTGTTCCATTTAGCTGTGTCTTCAATTTATTTACTCATTATTTTATATATGTCCATGTACAAGTCTTTCAACTCTTCAGTTATATTTATTCCACAATATTTTAATGTTCAAATACTATTGTAAATGGAATTGCTTTCTTACTTTTTCTTCCAGACAGTTTGTTTATAGTGTAGAGAAATTCAAGTGAATTCTATATGTTGATTTCCATTTTGTATCTTTGCCCAATACATTTATTAGTTCTAACAGTATTTTGGTGGACTCTTTATTTAGGCTTTTCTATATCATATATCATTACATCTGTGAAGAGATAATTTTACTTCTTCCTTTCTGACATATATGTCTTTATTTTTCTTATCTGTTTCCTATGGCTAGGTCCTTCTGTACTATGTTCCATAGAAATGGCAAGAATGTGTATCCTTATCTTCTTCCCAATCTTAGAGGAAAGGATTTTCTGTTTTCACTACTAAGTATGACTTTAGCAGTGTGCTTGTCATGTATGGTTATTATTATGCTGAATAAGATTCATTCATACTCCAATTTAACAATTTTTATCATGAAATAATGTTTTCTTTTGTCACCTGCTTTTCCTGCATCTGTTAAGATTATAATGTGATTTTTATATTTCATTTCATTAATGTGGCATATTGCATTTATTCATTTGCTTGTGTGAACCATCCTTGAAACTCAGATCAATCTGACTTAATAATAAGGAATAAATCTTTTATGTGCTATTGATTTTTTTATATATATTGAATATATATATTGATATTAAATATTCAATATATATATATTGAAGTGTAGTTTATATGCAATATTGTATTGGTTTCAGTTGTACAACATAGTGATTCAAAAATTAAATATATTAAAAGGAGGAACTATGATGGTAGAGTAAAAGGAGGACTCTAGGGTTTCCTTATCCCTCAAATACAGCTAGAAAACTATTGAATCATTCTGAGTACCCAAGAAATTGGTCCGAGGATTTACAGAACAAACTGCACAACTAGAAAGAAGAAAAGCTATATCATGGCAGATAGGAGGTGTAGAGAGGTGTTTTGGGGGAAAATGGATCAGAAGGGAGGGAGCCCTGGTCACAGAGAAAGATGAGAAAGAGTGTACAGGAATTTGCAAAAGGAAAACAATTCTCCAAAGCCACTGGCATGGAAAATGAGAAGGAATGATTTTTATGAGATTTTGCAAACAAGCAGAGCTTAAAGACTGGAGTTTTAGAGGCCTGCGGCATGGCTGGTAAAAAGCAATGAGTGAGCTATAGTGCTCCAGTAGAGAATAAAAGCAGGTAACCCATGGGCAAACTGCTTGAACTGGGGATCACATGCAACACACTGGGAGAGACATTTCCCTCATCTTGAAGTCCATCTGAGAGAGGTAGCAGTGCTTCTCTGGAGACAAGAAGCCATTTCCCTTCCCCACCCATCAGCATAGGTTGGAGGTACACCTCCTGAGGTCTGCTAATCTGGACACTGGCCTTTAGGGTGCTTTGTTCCAAACCCCATGATTCTGTCTCTCATGTTACTGTTCTGGGTCAAACCTGCATCAATCCAAGAACAGTGAGTCCCTCCCCAAGAAGACCTGTCAGACCAGCTCCCTAATGTTTGGAATTTTAAACTTCAGCCAGCTGGGCTGAGATAGAGCCTAAAGTGCACTGTGCTGCTCTAGGCAGACAAGCAACCCAAAGACAGTGTGTAAACAGCAACCTGAAAAACACCTAAAACACAAAAGAGGGACATTTTTAAAAGATTTTACTTATTTATTTGAGAGAGAGAGAGAGAGATGGAGAAGGAGGAGCAGACTCCCCGCTGAACAGAGAACTTGATGTGGGACTTGAACCCAGGATGCCAAGCTCATGACCTGAGCCAAACGCAGACACTTAACCAACTGAGACACCCAGGGACCCACACAGGATAAAAATATTCACTCTTCTGGGAGGGCTTCCCTGACAGCAACAAATATGAACTCCCCTCTCCAGGGACAAAGGAGCTGGATAGCATGAATTCCTTCCCCTTCAGCGTAAGGCATAGAGCCAAAACTGGCTGCCCAACCTGCTTCCAGGAAACCCCAGCCCCTGCACTCTACTGCTACTGCTTTTCTTGGGCAAATATGCCTGAGAAACAGCACATGGGCCCCTCCCCAAGGAAACCAATGCAAAGTTCCCATATGTACCACATCTTTTGAACATAGAGTTCTGCAAAGCTCCAGCTCTAAAAGAAATAGCACCAAATATATTTTAACAAGTGGACCAGAACACACCTTGTTAAAACTTGCCACACACTGGCCAAGGTCCAAACACTTCCCCCTGGAGGAAAGGATAAATTCTGCAGAGGACTGACCTAAGTATCAGAATGCATACAGCACACACTAGAAACTCTTCCTAAAGCACCTGGCCCTAAATATTCTATGACCCCTTCTTCATAAAGCCATTACTCTCAAGAGCAAGAAACATAACAGGCTTTCCTAACACACAAAAGAGAGAGACCTAGACAAAATGCCAAAACAGAGGAATTCATCACAAAAGAAAGAACAAGGAAAGACCACAACCAGGAATTAAATTGAAACAAATATAAGTATTTAAACCAACTATCAAAAGGATACTAACCAGGCTTAAAAACATAGAAGGCATCAGGAATACCTTTAACATAGAAATAAAAGAGTTTAAACCAATCATGCTGAAATGAAAAAATGCAAAAACTGATTTAAAATAGACTGCACGTAATGACCAGAAGGACAGAAGAAACAGAGTAATGCATAAGTGATATAGAAGATTGAATTATGGAAAATAATGAAGTTGAACAAAAGAGGGGAAGAGAAAGTAGATTTAGGGCACCCAGTGACTCAATCAAACATAATGATATTCATATCATAGGCGTCCCAGAAGAAGAAGAGAAAAAGATGGGGACAAAAGTTTTATTTTAGGAAATTATAGTGAAAAATTTCCCGAATCTGGGGAATGAAACAGACTTCCAAATCCTGGAAGCACAGAGAACTGCCATCAAAATAAACAAAAGCAAGCCCAAACCAAGACATATTTTAGCTCAGTTTGCAAAATATAGAGATAAAAGGGGAAAATTCTAAAAAAAGAAAGAGAAAAGAAGTCCCTAACTTATAAGGGAAGACAAATGTTACAGCAGATCTCACCAATGAAATTTAGCAGGCCAAAATAAAGTAGCATGATATATTCAAGCTGCTGAATGGGAAAAATCTGCAGCTAAGAATACTTTATCCAGCAATGCTATCATTCAGAATATGAGAAGAGATAGTTTTCCAGACATGCAAAAACTACAGGAGATGGTGAAAACTAAACCAGCCCATCAAGAAATAGTACAGGGGACACTGAGTGGGAAAGAAAGATGAAAAAGGACAAGAGAAAATCTCCAGAAACAAGAAATTAAATGGCACTAAATTCATATCTATCAAGAATTTATCAGAGTGTAAATAGACTTAAGTCTCCAATCAAAAGACATAGGTTGTCAAAATGGATTAAAAACAAAACAAGATACATCTATAGACTGCCTACAAGAAACTCACATTAGACCCAAAGACGTGCTGAGGAGATGAAGAAATATTTACCTTGCAAATGGATGTCAAAAGAAAGCCAAAGCAGCCATATTTATATCAGACAAACTAGATTTTAAACCAAAGATTGTTAAAAATAGATGAAGGGCAATATATTAAAATAAAGGAGTATTTCCAAGAAGAAGATATAATAAAACATGTGTCTTTGGGGCTGAAATGTGTCTCTTGTAGGAAGCATATCATTGGGTCTTGTTTTTATTTATTTATTTATTTATTTATTTATTTATCCATCTAGCCACTAGGTTACCTTTTGATTGGCAAATTAAATTTATTTACATTTAGATTATTGTCCTTTAATGACTTAGTAATGCCATCTTACTAATTGCTTTCTAGTTCTGTTATATTTACACTGTTTCTTCTTACCTTTGTTTCTGCCTATCTTTGTAGATTCCTAATCTTCCATGCTGGCATTCTCTGTTTCCAACTTTTTATGTTTCTTGAACATACTCTAGGTTTTTGCTTTGTTGTTCCCATGAAGCTTACATAAAATAACTCATATATAAAACAGTCTATTTTATCCTGAGAGCAACATATCTTCATTCACCTTTAAAGAATCTTCCCTTTTCCTTTTTCTCTTTTATATTTTTGATGTAACAATTTACCTATTTTGGGGGTTGTGTGTTTATTAATAAAGTATAGTAGCTATAGTTATTTTTATTACCTTTTCCTCTAACCTTTATACTATAATTAAGTGCTTAATACACCATCCTAATATAGAATTATACTTTATTAATTCTCACTGTCAATTTTTCACCTTGAACACTGTGTTCATGTATTCCTATGTTTTCATATCACTGAATGGTGACTTTTCATTTTAGCTAAACAGCCCTTCCAGGATTTCTTGAAAGGCGGGTCTAGATTTTTGCTTTTTATCTCTCCGCTTTCAATTAAATTGCTATTGTTGCTGCCAAACATTTCAGCCCCTTGCAGTCTTCCTCTGGGGAGATAGGTGGCTCTGCCAAGTTCCTCTCTCTTCTCTGCACCCAAAATAATCTCTATCCCACTCCAATGGCATGCTGGTTTCTCACCCTGGTCACTCTGCTTTTCTACAAATTGTTTATCACCATAGGCACTTACCCAGTTTTTTACTCCTTTTTTTTTTTTTTTTCCAATCATGGTGAGTGTGAGTGATGTAGGTTCACTAACTCCCTAGAATCTACAGGGTTTTTATTTTATTTTATTTATTTATTAGACACAGAAAGAAAGATCACAAGTAGGCAGAGAGACAGAGGGGGAAGCAGGCTCCCTGCTGAGAAGAGAGCCTGATGTGGGGCTCCATCCCAGTACCCTGAGATCATGACCTGAGCCAGAGGCAGAGGCTTAACCCACTGAGCCACCCAGGCACCCCTAGAACCTGCAGTTTTTACTGAAGTCTTGTTTGCTCATCTTCAAATGTACAGGTGGACCAGAATATCTCTGAATTCCTTGGTCTAAGGCAGAGTTATATTTGTTGTGCTATGGATGTCTAATTAGTTGTATATGAAAGAGGGAGATAAGACAGACATGGCCCTCAATGATGCTGACATCACCTCTGGTTGGTTGTTTTTATGCTTTCTGTATCTTCAATAAAGTTTTAGATTTGTTACTGTGCTCTTTTCCACATTTCATTAATTTGTTTATCTGTGTTCTTTTGTAGCACTCTGAGGTTCCCTTGAATAATTATTTGACTTCTTTGACTAGCACTTTGTGGATCTTCATTTTGTAAGACACCTACAAAATAGAGGTGTGTGGCAGGCCTTGGACTTGGGGAAATCTGTGTCTCAGTTCAGGAATCTGGTTTCCATAACACTGACAACTATACAAACTTGGTATCAAGACCTGTGGTAAGTCCACAGTGGCTGTGAAAGAGCTTTTGGGGCTCCTCAGCACTGTCTAGCATTTTCCTAGACGTGTCTCCTAAGGCACATATATATTTAGATATAACTTATTTATTAGATATTTATTTAGTTTGGATTAAATATAGTTATTTTTACCATTTGATACTTTCATATAGTTTATTTTCTGCTTTTTTATGTTACACATGAATGTTTCCTCACTTTGTTAAATATCATTGAAAGTATTTTACTCATGGCACAGTATACCATTTTATTTATTTAAACATTTCTCTTACATTAACTTTAAAGTTTATCTAATTTAAAAAATAAAGATTTTGGGGGAGGATTCAAGATGGCGGAGAAGTAGCAGGCTGAGAGGACATCAGGCAGCAGGAGATCAGCTAGATAGCCTATCAAACCATTACAAACACCTACAAATCCAACAGGAAATCGAAGAGAAGAAAAACAATTCTGGAAACAGAAAATCGACCACTTTCTAAAAGGTAGGACCAGCTGAGAAGTGAATCCAACGTGATGGGAAGATAGACCCCGGGGGGAGGGGCCGGCTCCCGGCAAGCGGCAGAACAACGGAGCAAAAATCAGGACTTTTAAAAGTCTGCTCCATGGAGGGTATCGCTCCAGAGGATAAACTGGGATGAAGACCTCACGGGGACAGCGTGGAATCAGGTTCCGCGTGGTCACAGAAGGATCGGGGGTGTCTGAGTGTCACAGAGCTCACAGGTATTAGAGCGGGAAGCCGGCTGAGGAGACAGAGGCGAGGAGTGAACTCTCAACTCGGGGTTTCCTAGAGCCATGGTCTGTGACATGGGCCAATGCTCTGTGCGAGGGGTCCCCACAAGATCTGGGGAGACTCTGACCTGGGAGAGCTCAGGGATCTACAGGGTCCAGAGACCCCAGGTGGGATTCTGCCAGAGACAGAGACACTTGGTCACAGGCTGGGTGAGCTCGGAGCGCAGCCAGAAGCCAGTGAGAAGGGACTGATTATGCACGATTTTCTCCAAGCGCGGCTGGAGGCTGGGGAGACAGGAATGATTAAGCGCTTTTATCTGAAGGCGCACTGAGGACTGGGGCCCCTAGCTCTTGGCTCCTCCAAGCGGGAGATTGAGAGGCCGCCATTTTCATTCCCATCCTCCAGAACTCTACGGAAAGCGTTCAGGGAACAAAAGCTCCCAAAAGCGAACCTGATAGGATTACTTAGCCCGGCACCTGGTAAGGGCAGTGCAATTCCGCCTGGGGCAGAGACAATTGAAAATCACTACAACAGGTCCCTCCCCCAGAAGATCAACAAGAAATCCAGCCAAGACCAAGTTCACTTAACAAGGAGAACAGCGGATTCTTATCTGGACAAAATGACAAGGCGGAAAAACTCACCACAAAAAAAAAGAACAGGAGGCAGGACCGAAGGCTAAGGACCTAATCAATACAGACATTAGTAATATGTCAGATCTGGAATTCAGGACGACAATTCTCAGGGT
>ML098697.1:37834-59164 GCA_003697995.1 Taxidea taxus jeffersonii | reverse complement strand
TTCTCTTTCTTCTTCTTCTGGAATCTCAATTATTCTAATGTTGTTTCGTCTTATGGCATCACTTATCTCTCGAATTCTTCCCTCGTGGTCCAGTAGTTGTTTGTCTCTCTTTTGGTCAGCTTCTTTATTCTCTGTCATTTGGTCTTCTATATCACTAATTCTGTCTTCTGCCTCATTTATCCTAGCAGTAAGAGCCTCCATTTTTGATTGCACCTCATTAATAGCTTTTTTTATTTCAACTTGATTAGACTTTATTTCTTTTATTTCTCCAGAAAGGGTTTTTATTTCTCCTGACAGGGTTTCTCTAATATCTTCCATGCCTTTTTCGAGCCCGGCTAGAACCTTGAGAATCGTCGTCCTGAATTCCAGATCTGACATATTACCAATGTCTGTATGATTAGGTCCCTTGCCTTCGGTCCTGCCTCCTGTTCTTTTTTTTGTGGTGAGTTTTTCTGCCTTGTCATTTTGTCCAGATAAGAATCCGCTGTTCTCCTTGTTAAGTGAACTTGGTCTTGGCTGGATTTCTTTGATCTTCTTGGGGAGGGGCCTGTTGTAGTGATTCTCAGGTGTCTTTGCCCCAGGCGGAGTTGCACCGCCCTTACCAGGGGCCAGGCTAAGTAATCCTCTCAGGTTCGCTTTCAGGAGCTTTTGTTCCCTGAATGCTTTCCGTAGAGTTCCGTAGGACGGGAATGACAATGGCGGCCTCCCAATCTCCCGTTCAGAGGACCCAAGAGCTAGGGGCCCCAGTCTTCAGTGTGCCTTCAGAGAAAAGCGTTTAATCCCTCCGGTCTCCCCAGCCCCCGTTTGCGCCCGGAGACCGCGCGGGCCGGGAGACCGCGCTCAGAGAAAATCGTGCGTCATCAGTCCTGTCTCACTGGCCTCTGGGAGCGCTCCGAGCTCACCCAGCCTGTGACCAAGCGTCTCTGTCTCTGGCAGAGTCCCACCTGGAGTCTCCGAACCCCGTAGATCTCTGAGCTCTCCTGGGTCGGAGTCTCCCCGGATCCTGTCGGGACCCCTCGCACAGAGCACCGGCCCGTGCCACAGAGCACCGGTCCGTGTCACAGACCACTAGGGAACCTCGGCTCTGTCTCCGCAGCCGGCTTCCCCGCTCTAATACCTGTGAGCTCTGCGACACTCAGACACCCCCGATCCTTCTGTGACCCCGCGGGACCTGAGTCCACGTTGTCCCCGTGAGGTCTTCACCCCAGTTTAGCCTCTGGAGTGATGTCCCTCCGTGAAGCAGACTTTTAAAAGTCCTGATTTTGTGCTCCGCCGCTTGCCGGGAGCCGGCCCCTCCCCCTGGGGTCTATCTTCCCGTCGCGTTGGATTCACTTCTCCGCTGGTCCTACCTTTCAGAAAGTGGTCGATTTTCTGTTTCTAGAATTGTTGTTTTTCTTCTCTTAGATCTCCTGTTGGATTTGTAGGTGTTCAAAATGGTTTGATAGGCTATCTAGCTGATCTCCTGCTGGCTGTTGTCGTCTCAGCCTGCTACTTCTCCGCCATCTCAAAAGTAAACTCTTTTTTTCTTGGTTAATGCTAACTGAAGCCCTGAAAAAGGAGAAATTGGCTGAACTACTAATAAGGACATAGGAGGTCTTAAGCAATCAATTTGAAAAGTAGAATAGATATGACCTTGTGTATATCCCAACCTATTGAAAAAGTCATAAACATTAAATCCCATCTTATGTAATGTTGTTAGATTGAATATAAAATGATCTAGTTATCTTTCCAGGACAAGAAATAAATTTATGTGATATTAAATAAATAATTTATTTTAAGTATAAAAAGCTACAGATTTAGAGAAACCATGATTTGTATACAAAAGGTATTATAATATCTGCATTTAATTTTTGGTTATTTCCTTGCTTTTGGTTCATCCAATAATTTCACTTACAGGGACATATCCTAGAAAAATTCTTTATAGTTTTTGATATTAACTTCACTGTTTGGATATTGCAGTTGGACAAATATTTGCACTCCACTCTATCCAGGTTAGGCTTTTTTTGGTTTTGTTTTGTTTTGTTTTTTGCATCACAAAAATCATGTGAATTTGCCATTAAAACAACTAAAGCCAAAGCAGGTAGTTATGCCCTTTCCTCACTCATGAATGAACAGGGCAGGTTTTGGCCTTGGACCAGAGTGTTACTTGTTCATGGCAGTTCAATGAGTACAGACATTGGAAGAATATAAGAAGCTGCATCCTGAGGAGAAGAAAGTCAGACTACGTAAACAGATTTTCAACCCGAAGTTGCCAGACCTAGAAGTGTAACTTAGGTATATGGCAGCCAGATGGAACTGAGGGAATGAGATGATATCTAGAAGGTCTGCAATGATAAGGGGAGAGAGAATGGAGAAAAATTCTCTGAGAAGAAGCAGTAGCTGACATAGATCTTTATAAGACAACCATGGCCTTCCACTGTTTAAGAGGGAGCTTTCACATGTTTTCCCAAGGCCTGAAAAACAATGGGTAATTGATCAGCTAAAGACATATTTTTCAGTGTTCACTGGGTTTATGTATACTCTTCTAACTTTGTGAAAACACCACTGGGCCTGAGTGAGGTGGGGATGGATATTGTAACATGGTATGGGTAGGTCCTTGGAGGAAGTTATGTCCTAATCACCATAAATGTTGTAAATCAGTTCCTGAACTCTAGAGAGACAAGTCCAGAGAAGCATCTGACAGATTCTACCTCTAAGCAAATTGTCAACACTACAACCATTTATCTTCAGAGTCACAATTTTTTCACATTCAACTATTATTATTATATTAACAAGCCAATAATGAGTACATTAGAATATGGCAATGATGCCCATAAGACACTGTGGACTATACCATGTGCTAGCTACTTATAATCATTTCTTGTGACATAGAATGTGCAGAGAGGAAAAGAAACACGACATTAATTTATTTTAGTGGTAATTTTTGGAAATAGAATGAAAAATGGGAAAAAGATGCATTTGGATTTCAGGTCCCAATATAACAATAGTTTTTTAAGAAATGCCTCTGTAGGGGCACCTGGGTGGCTCAGTGGGTTGGGGCCGCTGCCTTTGGCTCGGGTCATGATCCCAGGGTCGTGGGATCGAGCCCCGCATCGGGCTCTCCGCTCTGTGGACAGCCTGCTTCCTCCTTTCTCTCTCTGCCTCTCTGCCTACTTGTGGTCTCTGTTTGTCAAATAGATAAAATGAATAGAATCTTTGAAAAAAAAAAAAAGAAATGCCTCTATAAATATTTTGTATTTAGCCCAATACTATGAAAACATTGAAACTTTTCATTCATTGCTCAATTTTATATATGAGTCTATTTATTTTAATTTTATTTGAAGTATAGTTGACATATAATATTATATTAGCTTCAGGTATACAATGTAGTGATTTAGCAATTCTACACATTACTCCGCACTCACCATAAGTATAGTCACCATCTGTCCCCATACAGTATTATTCAATATTATTGACTATATTTCCTATGCTGTACTTTCATCACTGTGAGTTCTCTGTCTTATAACTGTAAGTTTGTACCTAGGATCACATTTTTTATTATGCATATTTACAAAAGGGAGTGTTATCAATTTAACCGATAACAATTAAATGAGGGCTCATGTATCCAACATGGAGTTTAGAACAGAGTGTTAGCACCTGAGAATCCCCTGCATGATCTTTATGGATCTCCCTTTTCTTTCCTCAGTCTAAATGGACTCACAGTCCAAAAATTTATATTATTTTCTCTCACTTTATATTTTTACCCCATAATATCATATTTAGCTTTGTATCTTTTAGTGTGATACCTTACAGTGTGTCTTCTGCGGCTCTTTTCTAAACTTCACAAATACTGATGCATGCAGTTCTGTTTTTTTCCCCCATTTTATTCTGCTGTATAATATTCCAGGAATTATTGATACAATGGATGAGTATTTGTTCATTGTTCTGTAGAAAGCCATAACAGCTAATTCCATTTTTTGCCTTTAAGAGCAATGCTGTTCAGAACATTCTGGTAAGCATGGCTTAGTGCCTATGTGTAAGTGTTATGGACTAATGAGTGAATTTCTGGGTCCTCCAGTATGCTCTTATTTACTTTTATTGGATGATACCAAGCTGTTTTCCAATTTATGCTTCCACCAGCAGCACATGAATGTTGGAGGAGATCATCCCAGGAACATGACCACAGGTTGACCTGTGAGCTGCATTAGGGCAATCAGATGCTCCTCACCACCTCACCTCCCCACTCTTCATCTTTGGAATGTTTATTCTACCTGCCGTTCCCACACTAGAAGCTGTTCTAAGGCTGTATAGCCTTGAGAGAGTAAGGTGTTGTTGAGACCTTCTGGATAGGGCATATGACCAAACCCTATTAAAGCCTGTATATCAGCCTTAAGGTTCTGGCAGGCAGGTAAGAAGATCTACTGGTCTTATGGCCACCCAAAACAAGTCTTATAAGTTCCCTTGCTTATTAAACCTGCCCCCTAGCAGTCTGGAGTGGCCTGCCTTTCTTTGGTCTCTTTGCCCCCCGGGATACAAGGGCCAGTTTTGTTTTGTTTTGTTTTTGACAGACAGAGATCACAAGTAGGCAGAGAGACAGGCAGAGAGAGAGGAAGGGAAGCAGGCTCTCTGTGGAGCAGAAAGCCTGATGCGGGGCTCAATCCCAGGACCCTGGGATCACGACCTGAGCCAAAAGCAGAGGCTTTAACCCACTGAACCACCCAGGCGCCCCTAATGGCCAGTTTTTGAGCCAACAAATATCGTTTCTGTTGCTCCATCTCTTTGTGAACACTTGGAATTTCCAAAGAGCCTTAGGAAGAACATTTCAGAGGCAGCATGGAAATGGTTGCTGCAGCAGATGAAATAGGAGTTGATATACAGGAGTAGTACACAAGAAGTTTTATTTTTTTTTAAGATTTTATTTATTTATTTGACAGAGATCACAAGTAGGCAGAGAGGCAGGCACAGAGAGAGGAGGAAGCAGGCTCCCTACTGAGCAGAGAGCCCGATGCAGGGCTCGATCCCAGGACCCTGGGATCATGACCTGAGCTGAAGGCAGAGGCTTTAACCCACTGAGCCACCCAGGCGCCCCCACAAGAAGTTTTATAGTTTTTGTAGTTTTTTTGTTTTTGTAGGTGTCCTTTGCCAAGTTAAGAGTTCTGCTTAAATTTTTGTCAGCTTTATTGAAGTAAAATAAACATAAAATAAACTTCACCAATTTTAAGTGTGCGATTCAATGATTTTTGACTAATGTATATAATTGCATAATCTCCACCATCATCATGAAATACACTTCCATCACCCCGATAAGTTCCCTCATGTTCCTTTGCAATCAGTCCCTCCTCATCACACCCCCACTCCCATCACCTAGGTTTGGCAACTACTGATCTCTCTTCCATAGATTAATGCTTCCCTTTTATATCTAGTTCTCTAAAAATTCTTAGTAGGAAAAAATGTTGAATTCTATTAAATGTGTTTTATTGATGTGTTTAATGATCATGTGTTTTCCCTTCTATAGTCTCTTAACATAGTGAATTTTATTGAAATTTTTATTAATTTTAAAATAATTCCTGGGATAATTTTAAAATAATACCGAAGTGGGATGATTTATTTTTTCAATGGGAATGTATTCAGGTTGTTGTTAGTTTGTGAGTAGTGCATCTGTATTCTTGAAATGTTTGTCCAACTTTCCAAACCATACTCTTTGAAAAGAAATCATTATATAGTTCATGAATAAGGAGTCGAGACAACCTCTTCTTCCTTGAGGGAGAAGTATTTACTGAATTTATTTGGAATTCTGCATGGGAGACTTCTTTCTTCATCCTTAATTATTTATTTATTTAATCATTTATTTATACCATCATGGTCTCATGGACTTTGGGTTACAATTCAATACTATGTTATTTATTATGTTACTCAAATGTAGGCTTCTATATTCCTTTGATATATCCAAATGATTGTGCTGTTTTGTTTTGTTTTATTTTTTTGAACACTTCATTTCTTTCTGTAATTGCAGGATGCGCAAGCTCATTGAGTGTATTTTCAGCCCCAGTTCTAGAATCAGTCAGCCATTTCTCCAAGGAGCCCCATCCTATAACTTATTAGTACACTAATTAAAAAAAATTTTGCTACTGTTATTATGCCATCATCAAATGAATTGGAAGAAGTATTCCTTCTTTTTCTCTACTGGAAAATTTGGTTTGTTACTGGAATTTTTTGTTATTTCATGTTTTCTGGAACTTCCTGTAAAGCCATCTTCTTCTAACGTGTTTTTTGATGGGATAATTTAAACTATTTATTATATATTTTAATAGTTTTCTCTTTTTCTAATTGAACCAGTTTAAGTAGGTTACAGTTTTCTAGAAAATTTTCTGATTTCATCAAATATTTTAATTTACTAACAAAATCATTTATAACATTATTTTATTTCTTGTTTTTAAAGATTTTATTTATTTTTTTGACAGACAGAGATCACAAGTAGGCAGAGAGGCAGGCAGAGAGAGAGGGGGAAGCAGGCTCCCCGCCGAGCAGAGAGCCCAATGCGGGGCTCGATCCCAGGATCCTGGGATCATGACCTGAACTGAAGGCAGAGGCTTTAACCCACTGAGCCACCCAGGTGCCCCCATTATTTTATTTCTTTAATCACTATGGTATCTGTAGTTAGGTCATCTCTTTTGCTTCTAATATTGTCTATTTTGCCTTTTCTATTTTGTTTTATTTGTTGATATAACCAGAGATTTGTGCAAGTTGTTAGTCTCCTCAAATGTTTTTTGAGGCTTTGTGGGCTTCTTGTCTTTTATTCCTATTTCATTTGTTCATGATCTTTATTATTTATTCCCTACTATTTGTGGAAAGTTTATTATATTGTTCTTATGTTATTCTTAGGTTGGATGTCTGGCTAATTATTTTTATTTATTTATTTAAAGATTTCATTCACTTATGAGAGAAAGAGGGAGAAGCAGGCTTGTGAGGCTCAGTCCCAGGACTGTGGGATCATGACCTGAGCCAAAGGCAGATGTTTAAAGAGCTGAGCCACCCAGGTGCTCCTGGCTAATTATTTTTAAATGATTCTTCTTTTCTCATATATATATATCAAAGGCTATAAAAATTGCTTTAAGTACCACTTTAGCTATATCGTACAGTTCTGTTAAATATGGTTGATTTTGGTCACTTAGTTTAAAATATTTTATAATTTTATTAAGATTTTTTCTGACTCAAAGTTTATATTAAAAAATACTTTTAAATTTCCAATTTAATTTATTCTTTCTTTATTCAACTAGTATTTGCTATATAAAGATAAAGTGCCAGGGAGTTCTGTGGTGACTAGTGATACAACAAAAATAAAGCAGAATAAAAACTTTAGGCTCCAGGAGGTTACAGTCTAGTGAAGGGAAACAGGTCATAAAATTAATACTTGAGATGGTGTGAAATGATTAAAAGAAAAATTAAGAAGAATTAAGAAGAGAAAAATTAAAATTAGAGGGATAAGGAATGAGTTATGCATAGGTGTTGAAGATCTCAGTAATAAAATAGTATTTGTAAAATGACCTAAAAGAGATGAAGGAGTGAATGTTCTGATATCTATAGGAAGCATCCTGGCAGAAGAAATGCAAGTGAAAAGTCTGGAGGTTAAAAAGTGAGGCTTAATATGTTAATAGAACAATGGATACCAGTGTACCTGGGGCACACTGAGTAAGGGAGAGGGAAGCAAATGAGATAGGAGAGGCAAAATCAGCTAGAGGTGAATATGTGTTGCCCCTGTGGGCTATTATAATGACTATGGATTTGAGCTTTCACTTGTAGGATGACATGAAGCCACTGGAGAAATCTGAAGAGAGATCATAGGTTTACCCATGATCACTCTGGTTGGGGAGTTGAGAATAATCAATACAGATGAAGGGGAAGCAAGAAGAAAAAAATGCATTGCCATTTACTTTGTATTAGAATATGGTAGATTTTCATAATGTTCCTCAAGTTCTTCCAGAAAATATATATGCTTCATTCACTGTATGCAATATTACATATACTTTTATTAAGTCAAACTTTTCATTATGATGTTCAAATGTTCTATATTCTTGTAAGTTCTCATCTGTTTGATCCATTAGTTGCTACAGATATTTGATAAACTCTTCCAATATGATAGTTTTCATAACTTCCCATTCAATTTTGTCAGTTGGTGCTTTGCACCATTTGAAGCTATACTGTTAAGCCTATATGAGTAAAGAATCATTATTATCTTCTGGAAAGCTGAAACTTCTGATCACTATGCAGGATTCTTTTTATCTTCAATAATTCATTGGTCTTAAAATCTGCTTGGTTTAAAAAAAATCTGCTTGGTTTGGTTACAAATATATTGACACTACCTTTGTTTTGGTTAATATTTTCCTGATGTATCCTTCTATCATTTGATTTTTAATCTTTCTGTATTTTGAAAATTGAAATAGGTCTCATGTAAACAACATATGGTTGGATTTTATTTTATTTTGTATATAGTCTGGGAAATCATTGTCTTTCAGGTTGAGTTTAGTCCATTTACATTGTTATAGGATTACTGAGAGACTGGAATTAATTTCTCATATCCTCAGGATTCATTTTGTACTCTTTATCCCTTTTGTCAACATTGCTAGTTTTTCTTCTTGTTTATTATAGTTTTCCATTTATTTATGTATAATATTCTCTATGTCTGTTTCTTTTGATGTTTATCCTAGCTATTTAATCAATCAATTAATTGATTGATTAATTTCTCTATATTTTTACTTTTTTAGAGTGAGAGAGAGAGCACATGTGAGAGTAGTGGGGGGTGTTTTACAGCAGAGGGAGTAGAGAGAGACTCTTTTTTTTTTAAGATATTTATTTATTTATTTATTTATTTATTTGACAGACAGAGATCACAAGTAGGCAGAGAGGCAGGCAGAGAGAGTGGAGGAAGCAGGCTCACTGCTGAGCAGAGAGCCCGATGCAGGGCTCGATCCCAGGACCCTGGGATAGTGACCTGAGCCGAAGGCAGAGGCTTTAACCCACTGAGTCACCCAGGCACCTCCCACACTCTGCTAAATATATGCATGCTTTATTTAATCTCTTTAACATTTTCCAATGCTCTGTCTCCCTGAACTTCTTCCCAGAGTGTTCTTTTGGATACATCTTTCATTTATTTCTTCTCTCTAGCTATTTTACTATTTAACCCACTCTCCAATTTTTAACTTTAATTATTATGGTTTTCTTTTCTACAATTTATTTAGATCTAATTTCAGATCTGCATTTTTATTTTTTATTGTTTCTTATTTCTTTTTTTAAAATTTCAGACCTCTATTTCTTGTTTTGAGTTATATAACCACAGTTATTTTGTATTCTGGTTCTAATGATTCCAACACTGGAATTCTTGGCACAACAGATTCTGCCTCTTAGTTATGGTAACTAAGATTCTTATGGCTTTTTTTTTTTTTTTTCCTGTGATCTCATGTTCTTTAGATTGTTATCTGTGGGAGTGATTTGAGGACTGGGTTATAGTTGTTTCACTCAAGAATGATTTGTTTAATTCTCTCAGTCATCTAGGGGTCCAGAAAACTTATTTTAAACACTCCTCTCAATGTTACTGGTTATGTGAATTTGGGCTACAAATGTATGAGGACTGCTTGTGTTTAAATATTGTTAGGGAATATTATATTCCCTTACATACAAGGTGAATGTTAAGACAGGCATGTTTTCTTATTGCCCCATTGGTGTGCCAGGTGTATTTCTCATTTCCATTATACAGAAGATCTATCCCTTCTAGATCCTAGCTTCAACCTGGGAGTTGTATTAAACTTGGGCAAGCCCTAGGCTCATGCTCCTGTTCCTGTGCCTTTCATAGCAGTGGAGAATGCTCTGCTCAAGGTCAGCAAGGTTTATAGATGCCCTGAGGATAAAACTTACCTTTATTCCTTTTTTACATACTGGGATTTTTGTTTTCCTTTTATTTTTTGTAATTTGTCCATTCTTTGTTTCTTATCAGGTCAGCAGTAACATTTCAAAACAGGTTTATATTTTATGTAATTTTTTATTATTTTCCTTAGAAGGGATGTTCAATGTCTAGTCTCTGCTATACTGCTTGAAATAAAAGCCACTTCACACACTCTCTCCTCCCTTGCATATGTAATATTTTCCTCTTGTTGTGTTTGGCCTATGTGAATATGAAGTATATTGTTTCACCTTGACCTTTTCCCAAAAGATTATGTGCTGTGAAGAAAGAGGTAACTATAGTAATGAGTTAATCTTGATAATTTGATCATTATTGGTAAAAATTGGAGAAAACAATATTTTAGTATGCCTCAGGAAAATATCCAATTATAGTATCACTCAAGTCTACTAGAAATCAGTGAAATATAAGCCATAGTTATTAGTATATAATATGGACAACCATTTTCCAAATTGGTAGTCTGAAAGGTAGAAGTAAAAACTGCTCTATTTAATCTCTATTTTAATGATGTGTTTTTTCACACATTCTCTAGCAGTACTAGGAAATTGGACAGGTGCTATGACAGAGAGATGGATAAAACACAGTCTCTGAACTTCTCTCTCATTTCTCCCTAATTACTGATTTCCATTCTGGCAGCCATGGAATGGATACCTAAAAGCTTATGGAATTTGATCATAAATAATCAGAATCTTTTATAAAATACTAATAATTAAGCTCTTCCACAAGAGAAATGTATTTGCTATTGAGAGCTTGGCTCAAAAAAAGCAAGGCATTATCTCTGTATTCAAGGAGCTCACTGGGTGGTATTTTAACCTGACAAACAAAAACATGAATTATTTTGGTACAATTGATAGAGATTTATAGAAAGCATTATGAGATCACACAGAATGACCTTTGATCTAGTATCATGGGGTTGAGGTGTTGAACTATAATGGACTTCGTAATAAAATGGGAGATTAGGTAGGGGAAAAATAGCTGATGCTCACCAAACGATCCCATCTATATTTTACAGCTTGCTTTGCAGTTAGGTTAGGCTGAGTAATGAATTCTGGCCAATGGATAACTAGTGAAAGTAGCATAAGTCACTTAGCTATGGCAGTCGAGAATGGGAGTGCATCATCCATTCTACTCTCCTGCTGACATGACTTAGGAAACTGTGTATTCTAGATGGTATGGCAACAAAATAGATTATTGACCAGTCTTCATTAGACTTCACAGAAGTCAGAAAACACATCGATTGTGTTTAGTTATGAGATGTTCCGACTATAGCTTCAGGGGGTGTTAATTACCCAAATTAACATAGTAAAGTCTTAGTTTGAGATCACCCAAAACAGATCCCAACAGGGGGATTTGAAAACAAGTTGTTTATTTGAATACTAACACCAGTACACACCAGTGAGGAAGTAAGACGGTGAAGATATGATGGTGAATAAAAAGATTTTTTCATGCAGTTGCTGTGGGGAACTTGAGCTTGATCGTACTGGGGAATTCTGAAGGACAGTGTAGAATATACACTTCAGTTATTCTTAAGTGATTCCTATGGGACGAAGGAGTGGGAGTTTTTAATACACCAGCTCCTGTTGGTCATCAGTGGAGGGTTTTTCCTGGGAACTGTTGATTCTCCAGCACTTTCTGCCTGTCTGTCATACAGGTGAGAAAATGGGCCTTTGTGGCCAGAGGATATTATCAATCCAAGAAATGCAGGTGGGCACAACATGGTTTCACTTGTATAAAGGCACAATACAATGTGACATATCCTGCAACTATAAATTGTTGATGGCTGTTGAAGTGTAATGTGAAAGGCTGGATGGCAAAAGATAGGGCTGAAGAGATAATATGGCATCTAGTTAAGGGCTCTTGTTGGCCATATTAGGAACCTTTATCTTTTGTATGATCATTGGCAGGAAGCTGCAGATGGATTATTAAGTACAAGAGTGATGGGGTCAGATTTGTACTCTAGACTAGTCACTCTAGAGGTTATTTGGAGGATGGAATTGAAGTGGACCAATTCAGTAATTGTTAGAGCTCTCCAGTGATGAGACCACAGGACTTGAAACTATGAGAGTGATAATAGAGACAATCTTGAAAAAAGCTAATATTTAGAAGACAGTATATACTACATATATTATTAGTTTTTCTTTAAGATTTTATTTATCTCTTTGAGAGAGAGAGAATGGAAGCATAAGGGGGTGGAAGGACAGAAGGAGAAGCAGACTCCCTGCCAGACCTGGGGCTTGATTCCAGGACCCCTGGGATCATGACCTGAGCCAAATGTAGACACTTAACTGACTAAGCCACTCAAGCGCCCCTAGTTTTTTACATAATAAGTCACATAATACAACAACCATGTCAATAGGAATTATTATTATACCCATTTTGGGGAAACTACGCCAAGAAAATTTAAGAACATACTTTGCTGAGTATCAGAGTTAAGAGGTAGAGGAGCTTGGACACAAATCCAGGATATGTTGCTTCAGAGCCTACAGTCTTTTTGTTTGTTTATTTTAAAGATTATTTATTTATTTATTTGACAGAGAGAGACACAGTGAGAGAGGGAACACAAGCAGAGGGAGTGGGAGAGGGAGAAGCAGACTTCCAGCTGAGTGGGGAGCCCAATCAGAGCCTACAGTCTTAACAAGTCCAATACAAGCTGTTGGTCAAAAAGAATGGATTCATTAACGTGATTTGGCAAAATGAATAAACTGCCGATTTCTAAGGGAGAGGAAAGTGTGAAGAATGACTCCATTTTAACCATGGCTCAAAGGTAAGATACACATTTATAAGCAATTTTTTTAAAAGAAGAGAAAATTCTTTTATTGCATAAAATGCTATAAAAATATATATATATATTGTACATATATATATACATATATATACATATTGTATATATAATGCATTCATTTTATTACATAAAATGCTACTAAGAGGCATTTATTTTAACAATAGCGAAAAAGTGTTCAAAGTTTATTTTATCCCTACAGTTAAAATAAATGAATCCTGAATTGCACTAATTTCTTCCAAGAAACTTGTACACATATTTGTGGCCAAAGAGCTAAAATATGAAATAGTTCAATGGCAGAGAGTATAGTATTTTGTTTACTGGCAATTTGGCAGAAAGAGTCTGCGGGCCTAGGAATAAATGGCCCTTTCAGCAGGAGGGCCTGATTTTTGTCATGATATGAAAAGCAAACCTAACCATGGATGAATAGTAGCCTTATTTATAGTGGTCATTTTACATAGATTTTAATTTTTAAACATTTCTCTTAGAGACAAAGATGTGCTCTGCTTCAAGTATTCTTTCTCTAATGATGGCTGAAATTATGTGGAAAATGAGCTCAAATGTTACTTTTGGTAGTACTGACAGCCAAATAATCACCATGAGTGTTGTTGTGGTTCTATTGTATACCCTGAGGATGATCATCCTTAACTCTTCATTTGAAAGTACATTTCCCAAGATCAAAGCTTTAGAAATATATTTCACATGCCAGGTGAGTGCTGTAGGTGAAATGTGTTAAATATTGTTAGGAGCTGTAGAAGAGGATGCTTAGAATTGACAGTATTCTTGTTGAGATGATCTGGGTATCATGATTTTTTTAAAATTGTGATTTAAAAACACATAACATGAAATTTACCATCTTTTTAAAAATATTTTATTTGTTTGAGAGAGAGAGAGCATGAGAGGGGAGAAGGTCAGAGGGAGAAGCAGACTCCCCATGGAGCTGGGAGCCCAATGCGGGACTCGATCCTGGGACTCCAGGATCATGACCTGAGACGAAGGCAGTCGCTTAACCAACTGAGCCACCCAGGTGCCCTGAAATTTACCATCTTAACCATTCTTTGAGTAGAGTTTGGTGGAGTGAAGTATATCCACCTTGTTGGAAAACAGATCTCTAGAACTTTTTCATCTTGCCAACCCGAAACTCTGTACCCATTAAACAATAATTCCCCTCATCCACCTTCCTCCAATCCCTGATGACCACCCCTTTACTTTCTGTTTCCCTGAATTTGACTGCTTTTGATACTTCATATAAGTGAAATCACACAGTATTTATGTTTTTGTAACTGGATTAATTCCCTTAGCATTATGTCCTCAAATTTCATCCATGGTGTAACATATGACAAGATTTTCTTCCTTTTTAAGACTGAGTAATACTTCACTCTATATGTATACTGCATTTTATTTAGTTTTTCACTTGTCCAGGACCCCTCAGGTTGCTTCCACCTCTCAGCTCTTAAGAATAATGCTGCAGTGGGCATGCAGATGCAAATGTCTTTTGATATTCTGCTATCAGTTTTTTGGATATGGGATTGTTAGATTGTGGTAGAGTTATTGTTAATGTTTTGAGGAGCCTTCATGCTATGTTCCATAGCAGTTGCACCATTTTACATTCTCACAACAGTGCACAAAGCTTCCAATGTCTCCACATGCTTGTTCTTTTCTTTTCTTTTCTTTGATAGTATGGATGTGAGGTGATAGATCATTGTGCCTTTAAATTGCATTTCTTTGATGATGAGTGATGTTCAACACTTTTTCATATGTTTCTTGGCCATTTATATATCATCTTTGGAAAAATGTCTATTAAGTTCCTTTGTCATTTATTAATTGGGTTATTTTATTTTTTGTCAAGTTGCAGGAGTTTTAAAAAATGTATATTCTAGCTATCAATCCTGTATCAAATATAGGGTTTGTAATTATTTTCTCCCATTTTGGTAGGTTCCCTACTTACTTAGTTGAGTGTTTTCTTTGATATACAAATGTTTTCAAGTTTGATGTAGTCCCATTTGTCTAATTTTTTGCTTTTGTTTGGTCTTTTGGTGTCATATCCAAGAAATCATTGCAAGTGTAATGGCAGGAAGTTTTCTCCTACTTTTTCCTTCTAGGAATTTTATAGGCCTAAGTCTAACATTTAGGTCTTTAATCTATTTTTAAAAACAATTTATTTATTTATTTGAGAGAGAGAGACAGAGACAGGGAGAGAGAGCATAAGAAGGGGGGAGAGGCAGATGGAGAGGGAGGGGAAATGAATCCCAAGCAGACTCCCCAGTGAGTGCAGAGCCTGACATGAGGCTCTATCCCAAGACTCTGAGATCATGATATGTGCCAAAATCAAGAGTCAGGTGCTTAACTGACTGAGCCAACCAGGCGCCCCTCTTTGATCCATTTTAATTCAATTTTTATATAGGGTGTAAGGTAAGGGTCCATTTTCCTTTTTGTCTCATATGGATATCCAGTTTTTTCTAGCACCATTTGTTATAGATTGTTTATTTTATTTTTTCAGTGTTCCAGAATTCATTGTTTATATACCACACCCAGTGCTCCATGCAATACGTGCCCTCCTTAATACCCACCACTAGGCCTAGCTTGTGAATGTTTTTGAAACTCCCACCAATAGGAAATTGAGCCACTGGTTTCATGTGAGTTTTAGGAAACCATTATAATCTATCCAGAAAATAATCTACTGATGATAGAAATAAGTACATAAGTAACCATCTGCAGATTATGAGCCAACCATCCATTGAATTCCACAAGCACCCAACAAAGAAACACTTGCTTGAAAAGCACAGCAGAGAAATAGGCAGCAGGTGCCATCTTCTTGGGATTCGCTTGGAGTAAAACAATCTCTAGTTCCATCGAGGCAGTAAGAGGGTGTTCATTCTTGTAGCTGTTATTGTTCTGTTCCCTAAAAATGCAGAGTTACATTTATAGTTTGTTTATAAATGGATAGAAAATATCTCTACATTTCCAAACTAACACATTTTGAATACCTCTCAGTCTTTCAAACTTGCTAAAACTGTTGATTATTTACTTACTGGCTGACTGAGCACTTGTGAAATTTTACTTTTTTTTTTTTCAGTCATGGAAGCTACTTTATTTTGGAAACTCATAATAAAAATAAGGTGATATTCACTGAATTATACAATTTAAATTCAAAATGACCATTTTAAACTATGACTCTTCCACTACCTACCTGTAAGATCTTGAGTCAGGGAGTTAACCTCACAGTTTTGTTTCTTATCCACAAAGTAGGGTTGCTCTGATTATTCAGTGCACATGGTCCAAGGTATAATTGTTGAATGTATATTATCTGCTCTTTTATGCTAAAATACCTTAGAAATAGGATTGCTTGTATAGCTCAGTTGGTTAAATGTCTGCCTTGGGCTCAGGTCATGGTCCCGGGGTTCCCTGCTCAGTGGGGAGCCAGCTTCTCCCTCTCCCTCCTTCTCCCCCCAGCTCTCTGCTGGTGTGTGTGCTTGCTCTCTCTCAAATAAATAAATAAAATCCTTTAAAAACATGAAATAAAATACCTTAGAAATACCAAGATAGAGTAAGTGAATTTGAAGAGTTCATTGATAATCACCTATGACAATCCTACATTTAACTGGTGAGGAAATTGAGTCAATTGCTGGTGACTGCAAAATTAGTTAGTAGCAGAACTAAGGTTTGGATCTAGATTTCTTAATTGATGCCCTAATTTTCATGAACATTTCTTAATTCTAGTTCTTATAAAGAATGTGTCTTAGTTTAAAAAAAAGGAAAGGAAACAGTTAAAGGCAGTTGCTGACTACTCATGGCAATTTCCAGTTGTAATAGCACTTTCATGAATAAAGAATCCAATAAATAAATATTATAGTAACTCCGGATGTTCAATGTAGAACAAGATAAAGTGGCCAGATGGTTCATTTCAATGTAAAAATATTTTTCTTGCCTATTTTAAGACTCTTCAAAAATCTAAAAGAAAGCACTTTCTTCTCTGAGTTAGGAGGAGAAAAACCAGAACAGCAAAAGTGCAACTGTTGAGAGTGGCAAGGATTGGGTTGGGATAAGGTTGAAGTCAACACCTCACAAAATTTTATCTTGTAATGAAGAGGGGATGGACCCATCCTGGTTTTTCTATGGAGAGAAAATAAAATTTATTCTGCTGGTTTTACTCCAGCAGAATAAAAAGAGAGAATTTCTAATTTTGAAAAGTAATGCTTTCTGTTTTGCTATCAGAAGTATATAATGCTATGTTGATTAAAAATTCAATATTAAACTAGTTGTCATAATACTGAGCATATTACACATGCTGAGTTAATTTACCTTTAGAGTTATCCTAAAAGGTATGTACCATCTCCACTTTTGGTTGAAGAAATTGAGGCTCAATGTAGTTGTTTATTGAAATGAGAGAATCACAGTTTTATTCTGGGTTTCTTTAAAAAAATATATTGGGTTCTAATTCTGTGAGGTTGCTATACCTTATTTAGTCCACAGAATAGTCCAGAAGAAGCCCCATACTCACTGGTACTGGCTGGGCAACGGACGAGAGTAGAACTAGGGCTGAAGTTCAGTCACTTAAGAACCAATTCAGCTAAAATGATTGTTAACATTTGGCCATATTCCTGCACCACTTGGTGAGAGATGTTGCCACGAAATTCCATGTGCTTCCTGCTTCCTACCAGCCTGCCTGACACCTCCTCTCCTGGGAATTTTTAGATTTCCCCACAGTCCAGTAGGCAGGAAGCATAGGTGATGTAGCAGAAGGTTACTCTACCCTGCCCAGGGCTTTGCCCAGCAGCGGAGTGAAGAATAGTGAACTACCCACCTCCTTCTTTGTCATCCCATTGGCCAAAACCCACCTGGAAGCCAGAGGACAAGGGAGTCTAGGATATGCAGTCTGTGGAGGCCAGCCTCCTGGGGCTCAGAACCAAGCAGAGTACAGGTGAGAATGGATCTGGTGAGGCCAGTGGAATCTAAGCAGCATGGCAGTAGGATGGAACATCATAACAGAAATTAAAATGAGCTCTAAAGCAGTAAATGAATCTATAGTTCTGGCACAGCTGAGTTTATGGCCCTATGTTCATGTCTGATATAGGAACCCTAAATAAAGAGGAAGAAAGAAGAAGGTCTGGGTTTCAACTCTTTCCAGGGCTAGTAGGTTTATGCTGCTGTTGTTTCTTCTTCTGATCTAGAGGTTTCTGAAATACCCCTGGAGGGGTTATAGGGCTTATAGATTCTAGAGGAAGCTATGTAGATACAGGGCCCTGAATTTGCCCATCATCCTCCAGCTGTTGGAAAATGTCAACTCTTACCTCAAATTTACTAATAGTCACCTTGTTGATGTGGGAATATCTGCTGAAGAGATGCATTTATGATAATAGTTTTTGGAGTTAGACTGTGAGGTTACTGGCTTTTCAGAACCCTGGGAGGCTAAGACATGGATATTTCCTTTTCTTTTTTTTTTAAGATTTTATTTATTTATTTATTTGACAGAGAGAGAGAGAGAGAGAGAGAGAGATCACAAGTAGGCAGAGAGGCAGACAGAGAGAGAGAGGGGAAGCAGGCTCGCGACTGAGCAGAGAGCCCGATGCAGGGCTCGATCCCAGGACCCTGAGATCATGACTTGAGCCGAAGGCAGAGGCTTAACCCACTGAGCCACCCAGGCACCACGACATGGATATTTTCTTAAAGAGACATATTTAGGGGAAAAAAAAGGAAACCTATTTAGGAAGACCTTACTTTCTCTTGACAAATAAGTAATGTGAATATGCTCTTATTCAGTTTTGTTCAAGAGATAAAATATCTAGTATTTATAAACATCTGTTAAATAGAAACATATAGATCTTCATGTTAAGTCTTCTAAGAGTACTTTGTAAGTGTGATTACAGAAGAACAATGATATAAAAGCCTGAGTATAAAACAGTAGGAATTTGAATGTTTTGCAATTCTGACAGAAATTTACTTACATTAGAATATCACAGGAAGCTGTGTATGATGAAGGAACCCAGAGTCTAGTGAGAAGTCACATAGCTGTGTGATACCCCCGAAAGAACTGTGTTATTATGGTACTTCCATTAAGCTCTATGTAGTTGGTTAATGAATCTGGAAATTACATTATTTCCATGTATTAGTTTTCTGGGGATGCTATAACAAAATTCTACAAACTGGGTGGCTGAAACAACAGAACTATATATTTTCACAGTTCTAGGTGACAGAACCATTTAAGGTATAGGTGGGTTTGGTTTCCTCTGAGACTTCTATCCTTGGCTTGCAGGTGGCCACCTTCTTGCTGTGCCTTCATATGGTCGTCCTTCTGTCTATGTTGTTTGTGTCCTAATTTCCTTTTCTTTTAGTGACATCAATTATATCGAATTATGACCCACCATAACGACCACACTTTAACTTAATTATCTTTTAAAGACCCTATCTCCAAATAAAGTCTCCAAATATAGTCATGTTCTGAGTTACTGGGGTGAGGGCCTCAACATATGAATTTGGGAGGGACTCAATTCAGTCCTCAACACTCTATGAGGTCTCTTTACACTGATCCATAACCCTTTTGATGTGCTGTACTTAACTATGAGCTGTGTGCAATATTTATTGACACATTTTAATTGGATGTCTATGCAATATCCATTTATCTCCTTCCCTTCTTCAAACTACCAAGATATTCCCTTAGATACCCATCTGTTAATGATGGTCAGTCAGTATATTCCATTCTCTTTATTTTTTAAAAAATAGTTTATTTATTTGAGAGAGAGAGAAAGAGAGAGAGAGAGCATGAGGGGGAGGAAGAGAGGGACAAGCATACTCCATGCTGAGCAGGGAGCCCGACCTGGGGTTCCATCCCGGGACCCTAAGATCATGACCTGAACCAAAACAGAGTCAGACACTTAACTAACTGAGCCACCCAGACACACACCCCCCCCCATTCTCTTTAGATCAGTTGCTATACTCCATTCTCTTTGGCCAGTCCCTGGTACAGTGCTGGACATATGATCTATGCCAGCCCAGTTACTATAAACCTGTAAGTTTCTTTCTGTTACTGTGGCAGGTATTTTTTCTTCTGAATATGGACAAGAAAGCATGTAATCTTTGGAGTTGTTGGCAGCCATCTTGTGACCATGGAGAGGAGCCAGGTCTAAGATGATGCTGTAGAAGGAGAGATGAAAAGGATCAAGACTCTTGTAGACCCCATTGATCTTTTTAATCAAACCATCCTTGAAATTAACCCCACATCTGGACTTTCTTGCTCTGTAAACCAGTTACCTTTATTGTGTGGGCCATATTCAGCTTGGTTTTTTTGCAGCTAAATGCATTCGGATACAAGGCAGTGATACTTTGTGTTTTTCCATCTTTCAGAGACAACCTTCCATCAAATCAATAAATATTTATTGTTCATCTACTATGTATGTGCCAGTTACTCTACTAGACGCAAGAGACTATTATACACATCAGAGAACCCTTGCTTTCTTAGCTTGCAGTCTATTACAGGAGATAGACTTTCATTAAATAATCACACAAATAAATGTAAAATTGCAACCTTCTTGGGCACAAAAAAGAAGTCCACCCAAGTTTATAAAAGACTATAAAAGGAGGAGCTCACTTAGTACTTGTTCCAGTTAAGGTTTCCCTAAAGAGGGAACATTTACCCCATAATTTGGAAGAAAAGTACCAGTTAATTAGGTGACAGAAAGGAACAACATGGATTAAGTATCTGAATAGGAAGGAGGATGGTACAGCATTTAAGGAACTAAATGAATGCCAGGGTGGGTGGCTCATGTAGGGAGTGTATGGCATGGTATTTTTTAAAACAATACTTGTTGCAAAATCTGAGATCTAGGGCTTCTCTCATGCTATCTTTTTGCTTGAAAAGAAGGTTATGATTGCCACATTATTGAAATTTTCATTAAATAAACCCCAATTGCCAGAAAAAAATTAGGTGCCATTAGTTCATGGTGTTCCTTACCTCAAAGGTGAGACAACAGACACTTCTTATAAATTTTATACTGAAAACAACTTGGACATTTCTTTCTCCATTTTACCTGGACATCTGGCATAGTCAATATATGCAAGGATTAGGGGGGAGGAGTCAAGATGGCGGAGAAGTAGGAGGCTGAGACGACATCAGCCAGCAGGAGATCAGCTAGATAGCCTATCAAACCATTCCGAACACCTACAAATCCAACAGGAGATCGAAGAGAAGAAAAACAACAATTCTAGGAACAGAAAATCGACCACTTTCTGAAAGGTAGGACCAGCGGAGAAATGAATCCAACGCGACGGGAAGATAGACCCCAGGGGGAGGGGCCGGCTCCCGGCAAGCGGCGGAGCACAAAATCAGAACTTTTAAAAGTCGGCTCCACGGAGGGACATCACTCCAGAGGCTAAACTGGGGTGAAGACCTCACGGGGACAACGTGGACTCAGGTCCCACGGGGTCACAGAAGGATCGGGGGTGTCTGAGTGTCGCAGAGCTCACAGGTATTAGAGCGGGGAAGTCGGCTGCGGAGACAGAGCCGAGATTTCCTAGTGGTCTGTGACACGGACCGGTGCTCTGTGGCACTGGCCGGTGCTCTGTGCGAGGGGTCCCCACAAGATCCGGGGAGACTCCGACCCGGGAGAGCTCAGGGATCTACGGG
>ML098697.1:0-37434 GCA_003697995.1 Taxidea taxus jeffersonii | reverse complement strand
CACTGAAGACTGGGGCCCCTAGCTCTCGGCTCCTCTGAACCGGAGATTGGGAGGCCGCCATTGTCATTCCCGTCCTCCAGAACTCTACAGAAAGCGCGTTCAGGGAACAAAAGCTCCTGAAAGCAAACCTGAGAGGATTACTTAGCCTGGCCCCTGGTAAGGGCGGTGCAACTCCGCCTGGGGCAAAGACACCTGAGAATCACTACAACAGGCCCCTCCCCCAGAAGATCAAAGAAATACAGCCAAGACCAAGTTCACTTAACAAGGAGAACAGCGGATTCTTATCTGGACAAAATGACAAGGCGGAAAAACTCACCACAAAAAAAAGAACAGGAGGCAATACCGATGGCTAGGGACCTAATCAATACAGACATTGGTAATATGTCAGATCTGGAATTCAGGATGACGATTCTCAAGGTTCTAGCCGGGCTCGAAAAAGGCATGGAAGATATTAGAGAAACCCTGTCAGGAGAAATAAAAACCCTTTCTGGAGAAATAAAAGAAATAAAGTCTAATCAAGTTGAAATAAAAAAAGCTATTAATGAGGTGCAATCAAAAATGGAGGCTCTTACTGCTAGGATAAATGAGGCAGAAGACAGAATTAGTGATATAGAAGACCAAATGGCAGGGAATAATGAAGCAGACCAAAAGAGAGACAATCAACTACTTGACCATGAGGGGAGAATTCGAGAGATAAGTGATGCCATAAGACGAAACAACATTAGAATAATTGGGATTCCAGAAGAAGAAGAAAGAGAAATAGGAGCAGAAGGTATACTGGAGAGGATTATTGTAGAGAATTTCCCTAATATAGCAAGGGGATAAAGCATCAAAATCCAGGAGGCCCAGAGAACACCTCTCAAAATCAATAGGAATCGACCCACAACCCGACACCTAACAGTAAAATTTACAAGCCTTAGCGACAAAGAGAAAATCCTGAAAGCAGCACGGGACAAGAAGTCTGTAACGTACAATGGTAAAAATATTAGATTGGCAGGAGACTTATCCACAGAGACCTGGCAGGCCAGAAAGAACTGGCATGATATATTCAGAGCACTAAACGAGAAAAACATGCAGCCAAGAATACTTTATCCAGCTAGGTTATCATTGAAAATAGAAGGAGAGATTAAAAGCTTCCAGGACAAATATATGCAAGGATTAGTTTAGAGTTTCTGTGTGTACATAGACATTTGTGTATATGTGTGTATGTGTGTTTATAGATGTGTTTATGTTTATTTTTGAATGTGTGTGTATGTGTGTATTTATGAATGCCTGTGTGTCTCTATGCTTATTTATGAGTGTATGCGTATGTGTTGGATATGTATATATATTTATGAATGTGTGTGTATGTGTGTGTGTAGCAAAGTCACTAGATAGAGGTTTGGCTCTGTCCCTGCTATGGGCCCCAGCCTAGGCAAAGATATATAGTTATCTTTAGAATCCATTATTATAAAGGGATTTTCCTGTAAGATTGTCAAAAGTTTATATTAGGACAAATGGAACATTTACCAGATTCTTCAAAGTTTATTCCAAACATCATCATCAGTCCTTTCTGGCTCCTTCTCTCTGGACTCCCACAAGAACATTTTAAGCCTGTCGATCTTTCTGCCAAGAGTCAGGCTCCAAGAGTAGAGAGAAGTCATGGTTTGAACAGATAACAAACTCTGGACTGACCCTTTGAGGACAGATCCGTAATTTCTTAATTTCTTCTCTCCAAGAAATCCATATATGAGTGATATCTTTCTTATAGAAAACGTCTGCAGTATTTGCCTCCAGGTTCCTTATGCAATAAGATATCAGGAGCATGGTCTAATGGATGTAATGAGAGATTCAGCAAAAAGAACTACTTGAGAGGACAATAGTAGGCAATGCCTTTACAGATACCTTACAGACCCCCCAACTTAATCACATAGTGGACATGTTTTAAGAAAATATTTTCAGCTATTATACGCTGTGAAGTAGAAGGAAATACCAGAAGCTATATTTCCTGTTAAGTATGTTATATTTCTGAGTCATGTATGACGACTATGTTATATTTAGTTACATAGGTAAATATGAAAATAGTACACAAAATATTAAAATAACAGTTTGAATAGAAGAAGAGCAATGCTGCCCGGCAGGAGAATATTAATTGATAAATGAATCCTAGAAATCAGTCATGTTAATTCAGAGAAGAAAAGCATTTTTCCAGCTATAAAAAGCAGTGTCATTATTAAGAACAGACAGAAACTGAATTTAACAAATGGAAAGGATTTATGAATCAGGATTACACATGGCTGCTAGCTCAAGAAAAACCTCTGGACAGTGGCTTTCATGCACAAAAGTTTAGGAATAGGCAATCCACAGTATTAGGAGGCTCCCTAGTCTTTTTAAATTTTTAATACATTCTCTCTTGAATATTTTACTTATTTATTTGTCAGAGAGAGAGAGAGAGAGAGAAGGCAGAGGGAGAAACAGACTCCCCGCTGAGCACAGAGGCTGATTCTGGGTGCAATCCCAGGACCCTGGAATCATGACCTGAGCCAAAGGCAGGCACTTAACTAACTGAGCACCTAGGTGTCCCAGGAGGCTCCATATTCTTTTCAACCACCCACATTCCTTTGATTTTCCTGCCTTACCACGTGTGGTGTGTATGGCTTTCACCTTCCTGGTACAAGGTGGCCGCTGCACTTCCACTCATCGTGTCTCCCCATTTTCCAGGTAGGAAGACAGGAAAAATATAAAAGAACAAGGAAAAAGTTTTTCTCCTCATGATCATTTGTATTTTTATTTTTTGATAGTAATCTTCCTCAAGGACTTTGGTGTGAGACTTGCACATGGCCTCCCCTAGGTGCAAGAGTGGCTGGGAAGTCAAGTATTTTCCTGTCTAGATTCAATAGTAGAGGAAAGTGAAGGATAGGGTTGATAAAGCTGTTGAGTGAGCCAACGTATAACATCTGCCTCAAGGGTAACTGATCTTAGCACACTGTCTCTAAGTCTGAACTGCCAAGGAAAAAAGCCCAGAGTATAAGGGGGCAGTAACTAAATGTTATTGGTTTAAATACAGGAAACACTAAAATGGTAGTGAGAGAAAATATTACAAAGATGGTTGGCGCCTGTACTAGGGTGAATAGTGACCCCTCAAAATTCATGACCACCTGAGGGGCACCTTTGGCTCAGGTCATGATCCTGGAGTCCTGGATAGAGCCCTGAATGGGGCTTCCTGCTCAGCGGGGAGCCTACTTCTCCCTCTCATCCCTATTCATGCGCTCTCTCTCTCTCTATCAAATAAATAAAATCTTTAAAAAAAAAGTCATGACCATCTAGAACCTCAGCATGTGACCTCAGGGCATGGCCCTGCTGACAACTTGGTTTTGAACTTTGAGCATTTAGAATTGTGAGAGAATAAATTTCTGTTGTTTTAAGGGGTTTGGTTTACAGTTCTTTGTTATGGCAACCCTAGGAAACTAATATAGGCCCCTACTGTGAAGTTCATAGAATATCAGATTTAGAATTGAGTCGTTATACTGTCAACCAATATCTCAATGTGTTCTCAAGTGTCTTAGAAGATGTTGGAGGATGTTCTGCAGCAAATGATTTTGATGGAGAAATAAATTTAAGAAGTGCTTCATATCTTAGCTCTAACCTGGAAATTCACACTGAGTTTTTGGGACATCAAAGGTAATGAGAAGTAGAGAAATTAACTTTACTCTGTTTACCCTGTGTTTTCCAGGTACATTTGATCACAGATTACTGTTTTTCCCTCATCAAGCAGCATGTAATGTGTCCAGATACCTATGTGTTCTGAGGATCTTGGATGAGAAATGCTAATGTAAAGGACAAGTCCCTGAAGGGGTGATATGACCAGTGTAACATCTAGGACAAGGGATCCTGCAGAAGGGTGTAATAACATGGAGAGGAAAGGAGCAGGAGGCAGGGAGAACAAGTCTCAACAGGGAGGGTGGTGGTGACAAGAAAAAGATTAGTGAATGGGTTCCTGGGTGGTCCAGTTGGTTGGGCATCTGCCTTAGGCTCAGGTCATGATCCCAGGGTCCTGGGATGGAGCCCCACATCAGGCTCTCTGCTCAGGGGGGAGCCTGATTCTCCCTCTCCCTCTGCTGCTCCCCCTGCTTGTGCTCAGCCTCTCTCTGTCAAATAAATAAATAAAATATTTTTTAAAAAATTAGTGGTGCAGAGATAACCAAGTGAGAACACACAAGGTGTGAAGACATTAGCTGAACAACTCTTTCCTATTTACAAAACAATGACAGAATTAAATAGACCTTTAAATGTGAAATTTCTTTTGTGAGATTACAGACTGGCATTCATTATAGCCCTGTAGGAGTTTCATGATTATTTTATTTTTTAATTTTGGTTTGTTTCTTTTACAAGACGTATGTAAAATATATTTTTCTATCTTACCTAAATGTGATTGATAGTCCTTTAAAAAAACGATTTATTGGGGCACCTGGGTGGCTCAGTGGGTTAAGCCTCTGCCTTCGGCTCAGGTCATGATCTCAGGGTCCTGGGATCGAGCCCCACATCAGGCTCTCTGCTCGGCGGGGAGCCTGCTTCCCGCCCCCCCCCCCGCCCCCTTGTGATCTCTCTCTCTTTGTCAAATAAATAAAAAAAATATTTAAAAAAAAAAAAGCGATACAGTTTGTTTATTTATTTACTTAAAAGAGAAAGCGCGAGTGAGGAGGGGGAGGGGCAGAGCGAGAGAGAGAATCTCCACTGAGCACAGAGCCTGAGGAGGGGCTCAATCTTATGAACCTGAGATCATGACATGAGCCGAAACCAAGAGTCAGATGCTTCTCCAGCTGAGCCACCCAGGCGATGCAGGTGGAATTCATTTCTTTTTTTTTTTTTTTAAGATTTTATTTATTTATTTGACAGAGAGAGATCACAAGTAGGCAGAGAGGCAAGCAGAGAGAGAGGAAGGGAAGCAGGCTCCCTGCTGAGCAGAGAGCCCGATGCGGGGCTCGATCCCAGGACCCTGGGATCATGACCTGAGCTGAAGGCAGAGGTTTTAACCCGCTGAGCCACCCAGGTGCCCCTGGCATTCATTTCTAAGCAAGGTCTAGTATCAGGTAAATTAGTTTAAAAGGTTTACCTAAAAAACATCTGTCATAAACTTGTTTGTACCACCTCCCTTACTTAGCATCTGTCTAAAATTAATATCAGAATATTCTAGGCTTTGATGACAGGTAATTCTCTGGAACGTTCTGCTGCCACTGCACCTAACAATTCTATGCCATGGAGCTTACTCCAGATTGAGTGCTATAGATTTGTTCTATCCCTACTTGATGGAACAACTGAATAAGAAATGGCAGTAGCATTTTAAATTGAGGTAACATTTAGAAATGATTTAAGAAACTTGATTAATGACAACACAGACTTTTAAGATTTAGTCATTAGGAGGCTTGTTTTTACCTTTTTTATGTTTGTAGCAGGTTCTAAATAATGTTCCATCAACCTATTATAAAGCATTTATAAATGGCATTGCATAGAATTATTTACGTGTCTCTTGAACATGATAAAATGCTTCTTATAATAAATTATTATGGAAAAGGCAATGCTATTAATCATTCATTAAATGTTAATAACATTTGTCAATGTTTATTTCCCTTAAAGTGGCAAGAAAAATAGATATTTCATATTGAAAAATATCAACTGAAATAAGGATTTTATTTTTTTCAGACTCTGGATTGAAACAGATTTTACCTTTTAAAAATTCTAGTTACTGACATTAGTATATATGAAAAGAACATGTTTGCATGTTTTATGATACAGTCTCCACAATAAAGAAGAGGTCTGTGAGAATATAATACATAAGGAAAAAATTACAATTCGATCATGCACTCTAATTTTATTTTTTATTTTTTCATGCAGTATAATTTTATTTTTTTTATTTTATTCATTTATTTGACAGACAGAGATCACAGGTAGGCAGAGAGGCAGGCACAGAGAGGAGGAAGCAGACCCCCTGCCGAGCAGAGAGCCCGATACGGGGCCCGATCCCAAGACCCTGGGATCATGACCGGAGCCGAAGGCAGAGGCTTCAACCCACTGAACCACCCAGGCGCCCCGATCCCTTTAATACATCCTTTGTATTCTTTAACAAAGAAAGGGTCTCTAAATACTTATTCATATTCTTATTTAGTGTATTTATGCCATCTTCTGGTGATGATCAGTTAAGTTGGAAATATTCAAATTAATAGGTCCTGATAGCATCAAATACTTTGGTATTTTCACACCAAGGAGAAGCTAGAAGAAAAGTCAAATTTGGGCAAAACTGAACAAAAGAGCCTCATTTTGAACAGTATTTTGTTGAGTTTAGTTCTTCAGGAATATAGAATTTTGTATGTATGGCCTCTTTTTCATGACAGATACTTCATGACACAAGTAAAGACTTCATGAAAATATACTGTGAGTTTCACAGAAAGGCTTCTCTGTAGAAGTCCTCAAACTGAAAGCAGCCAAATTGCACCTTATGAATCAGATGATCTAGGTTCATATTTTCCTCTGTGTTTATTTCCCTTTGATATTCTCTAACTCAGGTCTTTTAAAGCCCCTTTCAATGGAAAAATCAAAGGGTTCCAAAGACCCTCTTTAAGAAGGTAAGCTTTAAGATTCTTGAATTCTGCTTCATCTGGAACAGCTCCATGTTAATTGAATTTTTTGAAAATGTCAAACTGAAACCACTACTTTAACCTTTAATAAAGTCAATAGTGCTGTGAGATGTTTAGAGATTTTTGTAGCTATTCAGGAGTTTCTCTACTTGTCTCTCTTCCAACCTCCATTTCAACCCCCAACCAAGATGGTGGTCTGTATAGTAATAAGCAAGAATGAATATCAGGAAATATTTTGAGAATGAATGAATATCAGGAAATATTTTGGGGCTTTGAGGTACAATCGTAATTGCCCTCTGGGAAATTCTCATTCCATTACTATTGGGTGTTTTATTTTAATAGGAGGGTCATAGTTTTCTTCCCTAATTGTTCTAAGAGTTGCAGACATGGCTGGCAAAATAAGAAGTATGGAGAAGTGAAGTGAAGTTTACAGGACATTCATTCTGGATTAATATAACTGTAAATTTATTTCCTCAAGGTAGATGTCTATGGTTTGGAAAAGCTGTCATTTAACACACCTTCAGATAGGCACAGAACCAACTGATTGGTGAAATATGTATGAAACTATAAAGTATCTATAAGCATAAGTTCTGTTTGATTATTATATGGTATAATGAATTCCTCAGTTCTTGGTTTAACATTATTTAACTAATTTATCATATTTTTATAAAAACATATATTTGCTGATATGATTTTATTCAGTAAAAACATCAAAAATAACATTTTTATTATGAAATATTTAACCATTGTTACCGAGTGCTTACTAATTTCTAGGAAGTACACTAGGTACTTTACATACATTATTGCATTTACTTTCTTGTTTTAAGATTTTATTTATGTATTTATCTATTTATTTATTTATTTGACAGAGAGAGAGAGCACAAGCTGAGACAGCAGCAGGCAGGGGGAGAGGGAGAAGTAATCTCCCTGCTGAGCAGGGAGCCCAATGAAAATGCAACACAGGGCCTGGGATCATGACCTGAGCTGAAGGCAGGTGCTTAATGGACTGAGCCACCCAGGTGTCCCTATTGCATTTAATTCTTAAAACAATCCTATTACCTATTATTTTACTCACTGTAGGCAGGGGTTACATATATCTGTCAGATTAAGGATCTATAAGTTCTATAGATATGACCATTGATTTTTTTTATGATAACCAAAATAATTTAACAACACATATTTGACCATTATCGTGCAATTTGCAATATCCTGGCCATTAGTAGATTCTTTTTTTCTCAGTAGGCATAATGGGATATTTTCATATTGTATTGTAAATAAATCTTCCATAAAATATGAATGCTCTATATTATTATATAAATATAATTTATAATAATATAATATAATAATATTATAATATAATATAAAAATAATAAATATATTTATTAACATAAAATGAACATAGTAAAACACCAAAGTAATCCCATTTTAATTGGTCAGACTAATATTTTATAATGTCATTGTTCATACCAATCACTGTTCTCATTTTACATTTGGATATATACCTTCTAAATATTAATGCATAGATAAATACATATTGGTAGCTACATAGAATATGTATAGCTTTAACTAGGATCACATTAGTTTTATTACATGATATGCTTTTGAAAACTTAAGGTTAACTTTTCATATATACTGAGAAATTACTTGAAGCCATAATTTCTAATGGTTGTATTCCATCATATTAATTAAAATATCTGTTTCTGAATATTTATTTTCTGATACAGTACTTGATTTCTGCAACCTTAATTTGCAACCTAAATCCTGTGCTCATAATCTAAAATTTTATATATGTACAGTGCTGTATATAATGTTCTATGTGTGTATGTTTTATTATGTTAAAAATGGTGATTGAATCATATCTATATAATCTAGGGTAGCATAATTTTATTTGAAATGGAAATATGATAAAAAGTTTATATCATATGTCTTGTTGACTAATCTTTTTTTTAAGCTTTTATTTATTTATTTGTCAGAGAGATATCACAAGTAGGTGGAGAAGCAGAGAGAAAGAGGAAGCAGGCTCCTTGCTGAGCAGAGAGCCCGATGCAGGACTTGATCTCAGGACCCTGGGATCATGACCTGAGCCGAAGGCAGAGGCTTTAACCCACTGAGCCACCCAGGTGCCCCTTGTTGACTAATCTTAATGGCAAAGTGGTCATGGCTTTCAGGTGAAGAATTGTCCTTAGGACTCCAGTTTAATAAGTTAGAGAAGAAGAGAAAAGGTGAATGATATGATATCAGCTATCATAAACCAACTCAGACACTCTTTGATCCATAGCTAAACATACTTCTGCTGATCCAGAATACTTTCTGAATGATGACAAACATATTCAGGTACTAGTTAAGTCTACTTTTATAATGAAGTTTCTTTTTTTTTTAAGATTTTATTTATCCATTTGACAGAGAGATCACAAGTAGGCAGAGAGGCAGAGAGAGAGAGAGAGAGAGAGGAAGGGAAGCAGGCTCCCCACTGAGCAGAGAGCCCAATGTGGGGCTCAATCCCAGGACCCTGGGATCACGACCTGAGCTGAAGGCAGAGACCCTAACCCCCTGAGCCACCCCAGTGCCCCTATAATGAAGTTTCTTATTTTCATATTGAGTTAGTCCTTTAGTATTTTTGAGCATTTTTTTTTTTCAGAGTAAATATGTGGGGGACAGAATAACCAGAACTGACTATGAGCCATCTGTTATACACTAATAATTTTAAGGTATTCAGTGATGCCTTATTTAATGGATTTTAAGTTTGCTTTTTTGTTTTAGGAAGAAGCTTCATTACTGATAGAGATGTAGTATCATGAGAAAAGAATGGAAAAGGTGATATTCTGCTTGAAAATGCCTTCACATACACCTGATCATGTGATTCTCTACTGCACACCCACTAAAGCCAACTTTAGAGAGAACTTTTTTTATATTTTATTTATTTTGACAGGCAGAGATCACAAGTAGGGAGAGAGGCAGGCAGAGAGAGAGGGGGAAGCAGGCTCCCTGCCGAGCAGAGAGCCCGATGCGGTGCTTGATCCCAGGACCCTGAGATCATGACCTGAGCTGAAAGCAGAGGCTTTAACACACTGAGCCACCCAGGCGCCCCTAGAGAGAACTTTTAATGCCAGATGAGGAAGTTAAAACTAATATAAGCCCCATTGTCCATGTTATGTTGATTCCAGATCCTCCTTTTTTGGTTCTGTCAAATGCACTGCCTCATGTGGGACACTCAAAGCCTAGATATGCTGTACTGTGTATGCTAGTAGTCAAAACCAATAGATAGAAATTACTTAACTTTCAAAAGTTTCCAAGAGCAGTAGTTAAATTCCTGAGATTGAACAATATTTCTACAGGTACTGTAACAGTATTGATAATGACCAAAATAAAAATCAGAGTAATATGGTTTCAAGTGGAGGGAAATAAAATTGAGAGATTTAGATGAGGCTAAGTTATGAAAAGCCTCAAAAATTGGATGGAGGGGCACCTGGGTGGTTCAGTTGGTTAAGCAGCTTACTTGTGATTTGGGATCGGGTCATGATTGTGAGATTGAGCCCCGAGTTGGGCTCCATGGACAATTTAAGTTCTTTTTTTTTTAATTTGACAGAGAGAAATCACAAGTAGGCAAAGAGGCAGGCAGAGAGAGAGGAGCCAAGCAGAGAGCCTGATGCGGGGCTCGATCCCAGGACCCTGGGATCATGACCTGAGCTGAAGGCAGAGGCTTTAACCCACTGAGCCACCCAGGTGCCCTGACAATTTAAGTTCTCTCTCTCCTTCTCCCTCTGCCCTTCCATCCCCTCACCCCCTGCAGAAAAATTGGATGGAAAAGTCTAGAAGTGATGCAGCAAACAAAAGGAAGACCACCTTTAATTTGGCAGAATGAAAATATTTGGGGAAAGATTAATCAGGGATAATAATTTTATCTCTTAGTTGCTAGAAACTAAATAAAATATTGAATTACATGGATTAAGAACATCCTATATTACCAAGTAAGTTCACTTAATAGAGCATAGAAGCAACCTATATAGTGTGTTCAATCATCAGTTGTCAATAGAACGACGAGTTAAATCAGTCTTCAATCAATTAACAGCTTTAAGCACAAGAAAATAAGAAAAATCACAAAGTAACAAAACATTCAATAGGGACAGATCAGGAAAAACATGAATTAATAGAGTATAAACCATCCTAAAAATTAGGAATCTTACCTAGTTTGTACCACCATCTGAAATGGCTTTCTTAATTCATTGGGCCTTATGGACCTACTGTGGAAAATGAGGGAATTGAAAATCATTATCTTGAAAGTTTCACCTTGCAATATTAATGTATTTCCCAATTCTAAGATGCACATTTTCCACATTTTAACTTCTCTGAAATCAGGACATGTCTGTATCTTTCAGTTGCCATTGTCCAGCTACCAAGTATGTTGTATTTGTTGTTTTCTGCTCATAGGCACTCTTAGTCATCGCTTTTAATATCATTTCAGCTGTTATGTTACTAAACATGTTGAGTTTCATTGCTTTACACTTTTATCAGTAATTATAATATCATGCGTTTTGGAATATAGAATTATTTGGCCATGAAAATATAGCACTAGGGTTTAAATTTAATGCTATCAAAGCAAATATTTATCATTGGGGGAATGAACACAATTTCATGGTTTTGTGCAAAGAGATAAAAATGCTTCGTGAGACGGAAGAGAGAGTCCCATCATGAATAGACGTTGCTGCTGTAGGTTTTGTTACATTCTTTTGGAATTATCTCATATACTCCAAGCAATGTCACCTTAGGCAAGAGAAATTTCCAAATCTCTTGGAAATAGAAAACTTCAAAGCAAAAAAAAAAAAAAAACAACTTGTATGACCAGAACACGTTAAAGCAATTTACAAATTGCTTTAAATTAAAGCAATATATATTTAGATTGTGAACTATTTCTTCTTCAATTGTTTTAATGAGCCTTACAATTGATGCTGTTTTATATCTGAAGAAACTCGATATGTGATTCTAAGCAGCCAAAACGGATTTTTCAAATTTCAGGCATTATCTCACATATTTTACTCACATCTATGATTCCAGATCTCTTATGTAGTTAACTCTTTTGTGTGTGTGTGTAGTTGACTCTTAAGTTATGCAGAGTCTTAAAAAATTGCTTTAAATGCACACCAGATTGGAAAAACAATTCCGTTTTTTTATGGGAGGAATATAAGTTTTAGTTTCTACTTTACAATGTCTGCATAAAACTAGATATAGAATCAACATTATATCCAGTTTTGTACTTAATAGCACAAGGAACTTATGAGCAAACTCTAAACAAATGGACTAAACTACTAAGGATCATTCATTGAGCTGCACTGACAGCTGGGAATCATTAGAAAGAGATTTTCTGCCCTTAAATCAGTTGTAATTATCACACACAAAAAGTTATGATCAGAGGCTAAATGTCATCCCTGCATCAACAATCTTGATAATTTTTAAAACTTTCAATCAGTTTTCAGATTCCAAATGAAAAATCCCAGATTAGCCTACAATTATGAAGTGCCATCAGATTCTCTAGTGCTAGAGTAAAGTAGGCACCGTCCTTACCTACATATTACATAGAAGGCTTAAACTGAAAAACTGCTTTCCAACGTATGTGTGTTTTAAATAGCTAACTCTGCAACATTTCCCCAAGAGTTGCTTTTCTGGGCCTTGTGCTTCAGTTATTTTTCTTTATGGATGTAGCAGTGTTTTGCAATTATTGGCCATCTTTTACTCCTGATTTCCCTTGTAGAAGATTGATTAGCACAATCAGTCACTGGAAAGCAATTTTCATCACCAAAGGCAGCTTCTTTTCTCTCTTGATTAGCAGCCCTGCTGCAAGTTATTCAGTAGAAATAGATAATCCACAAGAACACTGCCAGACGAACATTCTGATAAGAAAAAGAGGGTTGAACCTGAATATTGCTGACAGGATCCCTGGTAGACAATTGATCAATGAAGCCTTGCTGCCTCTTGTTTTTGTGATACTCCTCTTTTATTTAGACAACTGGGCCTTCAGTACTGGTTTTTGTTTTTCTCGCTTCCGTATGAATCTGTGCATCTTTGAGAATACACATTTGCCCATGATCTGTGTGAAGTGAAGGAGGATGCCCACCACATATCACTATCACAAACTGATGATTCCTTATTTCCATATGTATTCTGTCAGCCACACTAAAAGCAGTGAGTGTCTGTCTGAAGGAATAAGTCAAATGAAATTCAAGTGAACCAGGTAATTGTTTATTCCTTTAAATTATGTACTATTACATAATAAATATTAGCTCTCCAATTTCCATTTAAAATCATTTTAGGGAAGAAATATTTGTGTTGTCAGAGGGATGAAAGGGGAAGTTCAACAGTTCTTTCCTCTGCTGGATTTACTTTATCCGCTCAGAAAAAATAATGCATGTGGAAGCAGCATAGAGGGGAGAAGTTACTAGATTTTGGAACCGTACGTATTAGTAGTAGGTCTACGTAGGTATACTACGTAATAGTTGTGTGGCCTTGGGCCAGTCAATTAACATTTCTGAATCTCCATTCTCTCATCTGTAAAATGAGCATAATCTTGTCAGCATTAGAGGTAATGTATACAAGAAGCCCAACTCAGAGTAGGTTCTCAGTAAATGATAGCTTTTTATTACCTTCATCTATATCTGCCTACCTACCTATTTATTTATTTAGGTATCTAGATAGGTAGATAGATAAAATAGCAAAGAAGACTAAGTTGAAGCTGTACTTTCCTGTCCTTGCCTATAAGTGAAAGAGACAGAGAATCCTCATCTAAACATTTAACTTCAACATAGTTTTAGCTCTCACAGTGCTGAAATACTAAGTTGCCTAAGCAGTGCTGCATCAGATGATAAAACAATCTGGCCATCCAAATCCAAATGGAGAGCCATTTCATTTTTTAAACTTTAGTCTCTAAAGAAATGGCTATGTATGTTTACATAGACTCCTTCCAAAAAAGGTCTTAGATCTAATTTGTATGATATGTCCTAAATCATAACATCTTATAGATTTATGACAATAAATGTCATCCCCTTTTGTTCTTGGATCTATTCTTCATAAACTAGAGTGATCTCCTTAAAATGTCAAGTGGATCATGCTAACTCCTCCCCAGAACTTTTCAATGATTTCCCATTATACCTAAAATACTATTTTGAATCCTTTGGGAGCTGACCTTTGCCTTCCTCTACACGCTTTTGCACTCCATTGCCGTGCCAATGCCCTGTCTGTGCTACTCCCTCCAGACCTCCTTTCATTCCCTCCAACACTCAAAGGCCTTGTCTTAAGGACTTTGTTCATCTTCCTCCTTGCCCTTTCCATACATGGCTTCTTCTCATCCTTGAGGACATGTTGTACATTATTACTTTTCAGACAGGCCTTCCTTGAGTCTTAAGTTGAAATTAGGTTCCTTGTATACTTTAGCAATACTACGTGATAGTGTGTTTCCTCCAGACAAATCAATATGTCTGTGCAAGGGCTTTATCTGTTTCACTCAACACAGTATCCTTAAAACTGAGCACAGTGCCAACATTTCTCAAAACAGATGAATTAATGCTGTCTCAACTGTCCTTTAAATGGTCAGGATAAAATCAGTCAATGGATCTGTTAAAAGTAAATATATATTTCTCCCCTTCTGAGGATCTCCTGTCCATATGGCTTTGTTTTGCTATTTTTCTTGTTCAGGTGGTTATAAATGGTTGCTATAGATACTGATATTAATAATCTCTGAAATGTTTTCTACAATGGAGTAAGACAATAGTGTCATAAGGGGAATATGGTTTAATTGATGAGTAGAGGAATTCAGGAAATGTCAAGAGGACAGAGTGCTATTTGGGGCCGTGGAATATGGGAGAAATCTCCTATACAAAAATGATCAATGGATTTGAGGATAAGCATATCCAACATGCAATTTAAATTTAGTTGATATACCATGTTTATACATTATTCAATAGAATGCTGTTTAGAATCATATCCTAGTCACTTTTGGCTTGGGGCCTCATGAAGTAGAGTATATGTCTCATATTAAATTTTCCCTTAGGATGGAGGAAAAGGAAGACTCCTGAGACACAGAGTAGAGGATAAAAATTAATTTAAGGCAGACAGCCAGAGCTGGAGCTCTCCCTCTTCTCTAACACCACTACCAGGAATTTACAAAACTCCTTGATGGGACAGTGGACTATCTACAACAATTTGAGACCAATATTATCTAGATTTTTTTTTTTACTTTATTTAAGCTTTATTTAAACATATGATGTAACCCCACCACCCTCACCCAACCCCTCTTCCCTCCACCCCCCTCAGTTTGTTTTATGACATTAAGAGTCTCTTTTGGTTTTTCTCCCTCCCGATCCCATCTTCTTTCATTTTTACTTTTCCTACCACCTTAACTCCCACCCCCGTTGCATCTCCACTTCCTCATATCAGGGAGATCATGTGGTAGTTGTCTTTCTCCAGTTGACTTATTTTGCTAAGCATAATACGCTCTAGTTCCATCCATGTCATCCAATGGAAAAAAGATAGCCTCTTCAACAAATGGTGTTGGGAAAATTGGACAGCCACATGCAGAAAAATGAAATTGGACCATTTCCTTACACCACACACAAAAATAGATTTTTTTTAAAGGCACTAGACTGTGTTTCTAACAAAGAGCTTAGGGTTGTTAAGCTTAAGGACATCATACAGTTGAACCAGGGCTACAAGTATAACTTCTTTTTTTTAATTTCTATATAAACATATAATGTAACCCCACCACCATTCCCAACACAGCTGCCCCCCAAACTAAGGGGTCAGTTTGTTTTATGCCAATAAGAGTCTCTTTTGGTTTGTCTCCCTCCCGATCCCATCTTGTTTCATTTATTCTTTCCTACCCCCCTAACCCCACCGCCATTGCATCTCCACTTCCTCCTATCAGGGAGATCATATGATAGTTGTCTTTCTCCAATTGGCTTATTTCGCTAAGCATAATACCCTCTAGTTCCATCCATGTCGTCGCAAATGGCAAGATTTCATTTCTTTTGATGGCTGCATAGTATTCCATTGCATATATATACCACCTCTTCTTTATCCATTCATCTGTTGATGGACATCTAGGTTCTTTCCATAACTTGGCTATTGTGGACATTGCTGCTATAAACATTCGGGTGCACGTGCCCCTTCGGATCACTATGTTTCTATCTTTTGGGTAAATACCCAGTAGTGCAATTGCTGGGTCATAAGGTAGCTCTATTTTCAATTTTTTGAGGAACCTCCATGCTGTTTTCCAGAGTGGTTGCACCAGCTTGCATTCCCACCAACAGTGTAGGAGGGTTCCCCTTTCTCCACATCCTCGCCAGCATCTGTCATTTCCTGACTTGTTCATTTTAGCCATTCTGACTGGTGTGAGGTGGTATCTCATTGTGGTTTTGATTTGTATTTCCCTGATGCCCAGTGATGTGCAGCACTTTTTCATGTGTCTGTTGGTCATCTGGATGTCTTCTTTGCAGAAATGTCTGTTCATGTCCTCTGCCCATTTCTTGATTGGATTATTTGTTCTTTGGGTGTTGAGTTTGCTAAGCTCTTTAGAGATTTTGGATACTAGCCCTTTATCTGATATGTCGTTTGCAAACATCTTCTCCCATTCTGTCAGTTGTCTTTTGGTTTTGTTAACTGTTTCCTTTGCTGTGCAAAAGCTTTTGATCTTGATGAAGTCCCAATAGTTCATTTTTTCCCTTGCTTCCCTTACCTTTGGTGTTGTTCCTAGGAAGAAGTTGTTGCGGCTGAGGTCGAAGAGGTTGCTGCCTGTGTTCTCCTCAAGGATTTTGATGGATTCCTTTCTCACGTTGAGGTCCTTCATCCATTTTGAGTCTATTTTCGTGTGTGGTGTAAGGAAATGGTCCAATTTCATTTTTCTGCATGCGGCTGTCCAATTTTCCCAACACTATTTGTTGAAGAGGCTGTCTTTTTTCCATTGGATATTCTTTCCTGCTTTGTCGAAGATTAGTTGACCATAGAGTTGAGGGTCTATTTCTGAGCTCTCTATTCTGTTCCATTGATCTATGTGTCTGTTTTTGTGCCAGTACCATACTGTCTTGATGATGACAGCTTTGTAATAGAGCTTGAAGTCTGGAATTGGGATGCCACCAACTTTGGCTTTCTTTTTCAATATTCCTTTGGATATTCGAGGTCTTTTCTGGTTCTATATAAATTTTAGGATTATTTGTTCCATTTCTTTGAAAAAATTGGATAGGATTTTGATAGGCATTACATTAAATGTGTAGATAGCTTTAGGTAGCATAGACATTTTCACAATATTTATTCTTCCAATCCATGAGCATGGAACATTTTTCCATTTCTTTGTGTCTTCCTCAGTTTCTTTCATGAGTACTTTATAGTTTTCTGAGTATAGATTTTTTGCCTCTTTGGTTAGGTTCATTCCTAGGTATCTTATGGTTTTGAGTGTAATTGTAAATGGGATTGACTCCTTAATTTCTCTTTCTTCTGTCTTGTTGTTGGTGTAAAGAAATGCAACTGATTTCTGTGCATTGATTTTATATCCTGACACTTCACTGATTTCCTGTACAAGCTCTAGCAGTTTTGGAGTGGAGTCTTTTGGGTTTTCCACACATAGTATCGTATCATCTGCAAAGAGTGATAGTTTGACTTCTTTGCCGATTTGGATGCCTTTAATTTCTTTTTGTTGTCTGATTGCTGAGGCTAGGACTTCTAGTTCTCTGTTGAATAGCAGTGGTGATAATGGACATCCCTGTCGTGTTCCTTACCTTAGTGGAAAAGCTTTCAGTTTTTCTCCATTGAGAATGATATTTGCAGTGGGTTTTTCATATATGGCTTTGATGATATTGAGGTATGTGCCCTCTATCCCTACACTTTGAAGAGTTTTGATCAGGAAAGGATGCTGTACTTTGTCAAATGCTTTTTCAACATCTATTGAGAGTATCATATTATTCTTTTTCTTTCTTTTGTTAATGTGTTGTATCACATTGATTGATTTGTGGATGTTGAACCAACCTTGCTGCCCTGGAATAAATCCCAATTGGTCATGGTGAATAATCCTTTTAATGTACTGTTGAATCCTATTGGCTATTATGTTGGTGAAAATTTTCGCATCTGTGTTCATCAAGGATATTGGTCTCTAATTCTCCTTTTTGATGGGATCCTTGTCTGGTTTGGGGATCAAGGTGATGCTGGCCTCATAAAATGAGTTTGGAAGTTTTCCTTCCATTTCTATTTTTTGGAACAGTTTCAGGAGAATAGGAATTAATTCTTCTTTAAATGTTTGGTAGAATTCCCCTGGGAAGCCATTTGGCCCTGGGCTTTTGTTTGTTTGGAGATTTTTGATGACTGTTTCAATCTCCTTACTGGTTATAGGTCATTCATGTTTTCTATTTCTTCCTGGTTCAGTTTTGGCAGTTTTATGTCTCTAGGAATGCATCCATTTCTTCCAGATTGTCAAATTTGTTGGCATAGAGTTGCTCATAATATGTTCTTATAATTTTTTGTATTTTTTTGGTGTTGGTTGTGATCTCTCCTCTTTCATTCATGATTTTATTTATTTGGGTCCTTTCTCTTTTCTTTTTGTTAAGTCTGGCCAGGGGTTTATCAATCTTATTAATTCTTTCAAAGAACCAGCTCCTAATTCAGAAATAAGTTATTTTGCTGCTATATTCCTGAAGGTCTAGGTGGTTGGTTTACAAGGCATGTTGAAGACTGGACTCTAGGGACAGTAGGCTTTGGTCATGGAGAAATGGTTGGTTGTGGGCACTTTGAGACATGTTTATACTCGATGTACACCCTGAAACTTCACTCACATTTACGTGTGGTACAGAAACTTCACTAGCCTGAGTGTTGGTCACAGATGTTGCTGTTACAATTGGAGCAAAACTGTTACTGTCCCAGGAGCTGTCAGGACAAGTCAGGGGACCTGTCTTCGGAGTGCTAGAAGGTTAATGCATAGGCATGAAGTTATCACTGTCCACTGAGAAGTAGAGACTATGGTCACTCAGAAATATCAATCTTACACCTTCTGTTGAATGATTTTTCCTTTTCTGAGGCACATGATTAGATAGTCATTGAAGTTGATTTGTTTCTACATGTGCCATAGCAACTTTTGCGTAAACTTCGAATAGTTTGCTACTTATGGCATGCCTGTAAACTGTATCTGTGAACAACTAAATATCATAGGGTAAAGTAACACTGAGATTATCAGAGTTTTTTGATTTTTTAGACACTAAGTCAATCACATCTATAGTATGAAATTTTTTTCATATTCTTTCTCATCCTCCTTTTCAATCTTACTGTGGGCCAGTTTTCTCCTTTCCCCTGGATGAAATTTCTGACATGATTTCTAGTATTTCCAGTACCTCCTAAACAATAATAAAAAAATTAATCTCTTTAAAGCACTGACAAGTTCAATTTCATCTCATAATGACTCAACTCCAGTCTAGTGGTATAGTAGTGGTATTTCAATTGCCAAACTTATTCAGAGTTCAAGTTTTCTTCCTCCTAAGAACAGAGCTTCTTGAGTATTGGAAGCCCATAGCAGGATAATAGTGTCTTATCTTCATTGTTTGTTAATTACTATATGGCTGACCCTAGGGCAATTGTGAAAAGGACATGAGCTTAAGTGGCTAGACCAGTTGGAATCTGGTGTTGGGGCACTTTGGCGATAGTCTTTCCTTCCCAAGGGGTACATTTACAGGGTCCTTAGCAATTTTCCTATTGGAGACCTCCCACTGCAACTCCTTGGTGGGAGGAATGCCTTTTGCCTGGCTGGCTATATCCAAATTCACCCTTGGCCTCTGGGCTTTCAGCTCTTTATAACTGGTGTCCCTACATATCTCCAATCGGTCATCTAGGTCAGAGTTAATATTGATAAACCCAGATTGGACCCCCTTTTTCAAGTATATATTTGGTCTCCAGGAAACTGCACCTCTGCTCAGCCTTTGTTGGAAGAGGAGCTGGCTCCTGGGGCAGCCCTCTCCACTCTGCCAGCAGAGTAAGGGACAGTACCAGTCAGAGAGCTTGCCTTTAGAACTAGTAGGCAGAAGTCAGAGCTTTTCCTCTTGTTCCTTGAGCTCTTGCAAACACACTTAAAGATTTTCTTATCAACCTCAAAGCTCCTCTCACTTAAGTTGAGGGAAGGCGAAGCACAGAACAATTAAATATTTCTTGAAATAAATCCTCTTACCACTACCCTCCCCTACATTCCCACCAGAGTGGGTGAAATGAAAAAGAAAATACCAAGTGTTAGTAAAGGAGGGGAGCCCCTGGAATTCTCATATACTACTGGTAGAAGTATAAATTGGTGTAATAACTAGAAAATGCTTTCGCATTATATACTCTAGCCGAACATATCTATTCTCTATGACCTAGCAATTCCACTCTTGAGGCATATATCTAGCAGACAAGCATGCATATGTTCAACAAAAGTATGTTCATAGAAGCTTTATGTTCTACATACATACACAACAACACACACAAATATATCAAAACACAATATTGAGCAGATGAAGCCAGACACAAAAGTATATATACTGTATGACACTATATAAAATCCTCAACATAGATCAAGTTACTCTATGTTATGATAACAGTCAAGAATGGTGAGGAGATTCGCTGGAAGAAGCTTGAAGGAGGAATCCGTGGCACTGGTAATATTCTCTTCCCTGATCTGGTGCTAGTGTTCTGCGCAAATTTAGTTTCGTAAGATTTTATTGAGCTGAACACTTAACAATAAATGCACTTCTCTTTTGAATGTAATACTTGAGTAAGAACTATAAAGCAAACTAATACCAAAACAAGCCAACAAAAACGAAATTAACTGTCTTGACTTTTTAATCTCACCCTCTTATCTGAAAGGAGATAGGTGATCTGTTAATTGTGTAACACTCAGCATTGGGCCACCCTCTGCAAATCCTGCATAGATGAGCCAGCCCCTTGGCTTAGATCGAGTGGTTACCAGGCAACTATTGTTCTCTTCTCAGCCTTTGTGGCCTCTTTCTGAGCCTACAGGAAGAATTGCATTTATCATCTTGTGGCATAAATGATATGCTTGGTACAAAGCTATCAGAAACTTAGGAACACAAATGAAGGCTCTACACATGCTCATTGGCACAGACTGTAGGTCACAAGGTGCCCAAAGCCTTAGAACAATAAAACCTTACCAAATGGGACCCGAAATAACAATGTTTCTACGTTAGCCTCAAGGGTTACAATTCCAGACTCAATTCTGCCCAGATCTTTTGCTAGTATCTCTATTAATTCATATGGGTTATAGATTGACACAGTGATGAAACAATTGGGAGGGCTTTGTGGAAAATGCGTCAGAGGGGAAAAGAGATTTATGCCATTAGTCTTTGTTAATTCTTTTATCATGATGTAGACAGGCTCTCTGAAATGAGCAAATATTTAAGGTTCTTTGAGTCTGGTTATTCTTTCTCATATCCACACACATACTCTGGACCCAAAAGAGGCTGCACTAATTCAAGCAGCACCCAACTAGCAGGAGATTTGGATAGACTCTCTGAAACTGAATTACTAGTCACAGGCATGAAGATTTTCATGTTTCAAGATGCACACTGACAGATTGCTTTCTATTTGGCAATGTCACTAGCAACACATGGTATTATCAAATTTCCCAAATCGCTGTTGACACTGGGTAATATTATTTACTTAAGTATCTGCATATTTTATATGTGTATATGCATATATGTATATATGTATATGTACCCACATATCAGTGATGGAACTTTCATAGGTGGAAATGGCCTTCCTGGCATTTTAAATTTAAAGAGAGAGAGCATATTGGCCATCATTTTACCTCCTACTTTTTAGGAAAAATCTTTTCAGCACAAAATGACCATTTTATTGAGTTGCTGTTATTCTAACAAAATATAAAACTGAGCTTCTGATCAATCTCTAGCAAAGAAACTCTATAAAGGAACATAAAGACAATGGTCTCAGCTTTCTCAATTAGTTTAAAAATCGACAATTACATTAATCTCAGAGGACCTTAGTAGATACTATCTAAAATGGTATTCATTCTTTTGTTCAGAGCATTGTCTAGTGCCAAGCTAATGCCAAAGTAAATTATTAGCCATTATTTTTCTCTCTTTCTATAGCTGGAATATGGAGCAATTCCTGCAGGGGTTTGTTTTGGGGGGGTATGTAGTTTATTATAACACATGTTGTAATTTCAGAACATATTCTCTTATAACTATCTGAAATTATTATTATTATGATTTACAAGACCATTTCTGAATGGGAAAATTTCTTCAGATATACCGAGGAAAATAATGGAGCTCCTAGAATTTTCTATTTTAGTATATTATGAAGCAATAAGATACTTGCTTTATAAAAGTTGCTTAGAATCTTAATAATGCTTTTTCAAGATGCTTCATTCTTTAAGAGAAGCTAGATTATTATAATAGAGCTAATGATTATTCTGTTAGTGCTAACATCTTTACTCATATTTTCGTACTCTATAAAATACCAACTTTTAAGAGCTGTTTTGAGGTATACTTACATACCATACAATTCACCCATTTTAAGAGTGCAGTTGTTTTTTTAGTAAATTATAGAGTTGTGAACCATTAACCACAATCTGAAATAGTCCTATTTGCTCATTTAAATTCACTCCACTGTCCTACCCTCAGTCCTTGGCAAAGACTAACATGTTTTCTATCTCTATAGACTTGCCTTTTCTGGATATTTCATATAAGTGAAATTATATAATACACGGTCTTTTGTATTGGCTTCTTGCATGTAGCCATTTTTCCAAAGACTAATCTTTGTTGTAGCATGCAGCAGTAACTACTTTTTGTTGCTGAATAATCTGGTTTATTTTGTGCATACCAAGTTTTGTTTACACATGTATCAATTGGTGAACATTTGGGTTATCTTTAGTTTTTGACTCATATACAATACTGCTATGAACATTTATGTTTAAGTCTCTGTGTGGATATGTGTGTTTATATCTTTTGGGTAGATACTTAGGAGTAATTTCCTGGGTTGTATGGTAAATTATCCTATCCACTATCACAACTCAGACAGCTGTGATGTTGGCCTCCCTTGATCATTTGCCACCAAGATACCTATTGTTTCAGATTGTCCCTGCATGTGGGTTGCCAGATCTGGTCAGCTTCCACTGGCAGTAAGGCTCCTGATTCTCATGGCTTGCCCACTTTAGTAGAACTACCATCCAGAATGAGCTTAATTGGGGGCAGGGGAAAAGGGGGAGGAGGTACAGTTAAAATGCCATAGACTGACGTTATTCATACCTGAAGCCTGAATTTCAGCAGTTTTTCAAACTTCTCAGATTGTTGTATGCCTTTGGTCAATTTCCAAACAATGTTTGAATGTAACTGTTTTGACAGTTTGTCCAGTTGTATGACTGTGTGTTGAGTAGACTTGCCAATCCCCTTACTCCAGCATTATGGAAGTCTTGTCTCCTCTAAATACCAGTTTTTAAACTTTTATGAAAACAAAACTATAGGGGCATCTGGCTGGCTCAGTTGGAAGAGCACATGGCTTTTGATCTCAGGATTGTGAGTTTGAGCTCCATTTTGGGTGTAGAGATTACTTAAATAAGTAAAAACTTAAAAAAAAACAAAAAATATCAAGGCTTCTTCTTTAGGCACATATATGTTTTCATATATAGATTACTCAGAATCTTAAACATTTTTTCATAAAGAGCCTTAGGAAAAAATTGTTGTACAAGTATAGAAAGGGTAGACTGTGTTATTTCATGGAAATTTACTAAGTTTAGGATGAAATAAAATATAAAGAACTTTACTTTTGTCATGCTACCTCCCTGTAAAGGAATAAATATGAATCTTATCATGCACCAATAATGGGGCAATACTAATGTTTTACACTGTTTAGAAGTCTTCGTTATCCCACTCCCAAATTCTCCACCTGCACACACCCACACCCACACATATCTTGCCATGAGTAGTGACATTTAATTAATTATGCACTTGATTTCCAATAGCTAATTGTGGATTAACTTACTAATGTCGGTGGGGGGCTCCATATGTGCATAGTACTGGCCTGTTTCTTCTGGGAAGAAAAGGTAATGACAAGAAGATTTTGGGTTCCACTGCTGAGCTCCCACAGGCCATTTAAAAATATTGAAGTAATGTTCACTTGGAAATCTCTCATTATAAGTCTCTTTCCACCCCACAACACCCCTCTCCACTAAACACACACACACACACACACACACACACACACACACAGTTTGTCAGTTAATTGCCTGTGGCAAAAGTTAATGTTCTAATAAACTAGGTATTAACTGATGTAATGAGTGGTATCATGTGGGTTATTGCCATTATAAACCATACTTAACAGTTTAGAAAATCAATAACATATTAAACAAAGGTTAGTACTTCTGGAAGAGTTCCTTGGCAAACAGTTGTTTTCTGACAGATTGTGACTGATTCTTCTGCTTCTTGGAAGGTAGACACGTTCTGCTGCCTCAGTAACTGTTAAGAGTTTGTGTATATGGCAAAATCGCACGCGCGCGCGCACACACACACACACACACACACACACACAAATACAGACACCAGTGAACCAGAGAAGCATATCTCAACTCCCATCAATGGAGCAGCTCATTTATAGATCTACAGATTAGGCAGGAGGGAGGGAAATGGAGGGCGGCCAACATCCAGACCTGATGCTCCTTTCCTTTGCTTCCTGCACACACGAAAACATTTACTGACATGGACAGTTAGAGGAAAAGCACGGAGTAGGGTGACATATTTGGCATATTTCTTTAAATGGGAGTTTGCTGTGCCCAGCAGTTGGGAGTGGTGCCGATGTGGTGCAGTCCTCTTGGTGCCGCCGCTATCTACCTAACATTGCTGCTTACACACTTCCTCCTGGAAGCAGCCAGCTGGAGAAATGCAGAGTCACAGAAGACTCAGAGCCAACAGTTCTGAAGGCACGATTGTCTGTATTCTGTCAGAATATAGTTCTCTACCTGAGCTTCTGGGGAGTCAAGTTAGAGAAGAACCGGGAAATATGTGTGGGGGCAATAAGTGAAAACAGCATCATGCAGACTGAGCCTTCTTGAAGGAAGGAGTTCACAGCCTCTATGAAACGTGTGGTGTTGTTGTCAGAACCGACACACCACATTTCAAGTCCCTTCAAGAGGTGTATCTCTGTAGGTTTTATCCTTTCTGCGTAAAACCTCATTTCATGTTTACTTTCCCCTCTTCCCTACTATGTGTTCTATGGCAAAAAGTTATGAACATGAACGCTATCTTATTAACACACCAGAGGGACAAAGGTACTATGAATTATTTGTAAAAAATCAAGGGGATACCATGTAAAGTAGAATAAAGAACATTCAGCTGGGAATGGGAAACCTGGTTCCTCTTCCAAGCTCGTGATTAACTCCTGCGTAACCATGAGGAAGTGACAACATCCCCCGACATAAAGCTTCTCATGTGGACAATGAAGGACTGGATGAGATCTCACCTGGGTCCCTCCCAGTATAACGTTATATGCCAGTGACTACTGCACAATTTCTATGTGTAGTCACTACTCTGAGCCCTTCCCAGATCTTCACAACACCCTTGGGAGGTAGGTGCCATCACCCCCATTTTGCTGCTGGAGAGTCATGTCTAAGGAACGTGCCACAGACACAGCCTATAACTACCTTAGCTCGTTCTTGGTATCCTAATAACTATGCTGTGCTCCTCACCAGACCAAAATGGTATTAATGGGAAAAGCTGTATTTTGTCATTAAAGCTGCCCTGCTAAGATCTAAGGATTCAAGGACTTATGATCCATATGATTAAGGATCTAAGGATTTAGCTGCCCTGGATTTAAGATCTAGTATCTGAGCCGTGGGCAAACTATATTAATACATGGGGGTGTTTGAGTACCAGTGGATCATCAGCCACTTCTCAGACCTCTGCCGTCATTGCCCTACACATTCCCTCCTCACTACTGTATGATCCATTCACCGATTATGGGGGAATTTCTAGGACTGCTCTCTGGGACCCTCTTCAGTATTAGGATCTGTCTCCATTTTTCCTGGATACTACACTGGAATAGTTGTGAAGTGCTTTAAATAGTGTCCCTGATATTACTATCATAGCTACTTACCCTTCCTTTTACCTACAGGCTCAGACAGGATGAGTTGACTTCTGCCCTTAGAAGCTGTTTTTCAAAGCTCCTGGTTGAGAGTGAATGTTGATTTAGAGTTGAGGTTAATTTTGTTGAGTTTTTATAAATATGCTTCTGAAGCTCTTTGCCCATCTTCTGTCTCCTATGACTGATCCTGTTCAGAAATCTGCTTCTCGATTACCCCTACCACTCTCTGAGCTTCTAACAGGATACTTTCTCCAGGTTTGCCTACTCTGATGTCTGGCCTTACTCTCAATTACTTGCTTGACAATTCTTCCTCTTCTGATTACTAAGTTTCTAAATCTCTTCCTTGCTTTTATCTGCTCTGTGGCCTTACATATCTCCTCCCCTGATCTTCAGTGGAATTTCCTCTCTCTAAATTCAGTAGAATTTAGCTGGTTTGAGAATCCCAACTTCTGTTCTGACATTATAGGCCAGTGGGGATTTGTTGGGTTAGTCCAGATGGGTTGGTACATGTGAGCAGTTTTCCCAATGTTACTTTAGGAACTTGAGGATATAGAAGGGAGACACTCATGGGATGTTTTTCAGTCTTATGAATGTTATATCTACCCCTCTACCTTAAAAGTAACAAAGGTGTTTCCTTTGCCACTCTTTTAAAAAGCCATTTGCTATCACTCTCCACCATACCATACATTTTACTTATTTATTTTGTTTATTTTCTATCTTCATAGAAGGTAAGCTCTAGTAAGATAGGATTTTTTTTTGTCTTGTCCATGAATGAACTCAAGTACTTGAAACAAGCTCTAGCATAAGTAAGTCCTTGGAAAATACTTGCTAAGCAAATGGGTGAATGAATCAATGGAACCTGACTCTAGTGTCTTGTTGTCTTTAACAACTGAGTTACAAAAGATATCTCCTAGTAGTTTTAAAATGAAATGAATGAAGAAAAAATAAATCATTGTGCCAAAGTCAACAATAATTTGACAATAAAATTATGCCCTAAAATAGACAGTGTTGTGTTTGGTCCAAAGAGGTGGAGAACTGGTCTGTTCGACTGAGTGGATGAATTGTGTCAGCTGAGTCAGAGGGGGGCAAGAGGCCAGAGCAGCTATTGTCCTAATTACTCAGCCAGCAAACCTCACAGAATTGGCCTGTAAATAACATACTCATCAGCTTCGCAGAGCTCTCCGCACAGATGATTTCATTTGAATTTGATCTCCCCAAACCCCTTTGTGGTAGGTTTATGTGGCTGTTTTCTGGCATGCCTGCCTACTATGTGAAGCTAATTTACCTTCAGGAAAGTGCTCACCACACAGGCAATGGCAGGCAGAGTTCAGGTTTACTACACCCACTGCCATGTCAGAGACTGATTGTTGTAAAGGCGGTTTAATGGAAACAGTTTTATTTTGTATTTCTAGAATCATCTTTGAAGTAATTATTTTTATTGTACTGATGACCTTAATCAAACAACAGAAGTTCTCCAAGTAAGTAGGCTTAAGTAAAAGGCAGATGTACACTACCAGCTAAATTCATAAAAACCAATAACAAGCATTTATCATCATCATTTCTGATATAAAGGGACATTGGTTTAATATTGTGAACACATATAAGCAAACTTTAGAATGCATTAGTACCGACCAACTCTGCCTCTACTTCAGGAAACTGCCTCCCCCAGAGCCTCTGCTGCCTTGGTAGGAAGGTTTTGTAACCTAAGCTCATGTCCGGGGTCTGGGGAGGGGGTCTAGAGAGGATCTCTTACTGAAGACTCATTAATCCATGAGCAGCCTTGTAGCCATGTGATTTGAAAAGACAGTTATGCTAACCTGATTTTCATTCTTAGGGATTTGAACACAGAGAGTCAGAAATAATTTACAGGTCAGAAACTGGAGGCAGAAGCTGAAAGGATGAAGTGAGCATATAAAAAGCTAACATTTACAGGGTCCCTACCATGAGTCTGATGCTACCTAACACCTTCCATGGACTATCTTTTACAGCATCATAATAGCTCTATGACCCAGGTACTCTTCTGAATTTGCAGGAAGGTAAGTTACTTGACCATGCAATGACTGGTAGGGCCACGATTCAACCCAAGGTCTATGTGATTCCAGAGCCTCTTTTAATCACCGCATGACACTGACTACAAAGGATAGTGAATTTGGTAAAAGTCAGGTTAAAATCAAGAGGGATAAAAACCAATGAATAAATAGAGAATACCAGTTGTTGGAGAACAGGTAATGCAATGGAGTAGACCAAAAAGAAGTTAGGATGGCTTGTGGAAAACCATACTTCCCAAGACAAGGAAAAGAGTGGCAATCTTCAGAACTGCCTTAGGTCAGGGGCACCTGGGTGGCTCAGTGGGTTAAGCCTCTGCCTTCGGCTCAGGTCATGATCTCAGGGTCCTTGGATCGAGCCCCAAGTCGGGCTCTCTGCTCAGCAGGGAGCCTGCTTCCCCCTCTCTCTGCCTGCTTCTCTGCCTACTTGTGATCTCTCTCTCTGTCAAATAAATAACTAAAATCTTTGAGAAGAAAAAAAAAACTGCCTTAGGTCGGTATGGCATTCTGCTTTCAGGTCCAATTTTAAACTATTCATATCCCTGCATTTTACTTGAGAACTTCTCCATCCTTTGCCAATAAAATAATCTTTTAAGAAATTCTTTGTAGGGACGCCTGGGTGGCTCAGTTGGTTAGGTGGCTGCCTTCAGCTCAGGTCATGATCCCAGCATCCTGGGATCGAGTCCCACATCGGGCTCCTTGCTCGGCAGGGAGCCTGCTCCTCCCTCTGCCTCTGCCTGTGCGCGCTCTCTCTCTCTCTCTCTCTCTCTCTCTCTCTAACTAATAAATAAATAAAATCTTTAAAAAAAAAAAAAGAAATTCTTTGTACCAAAGAACACCATAGAAGTCCATTTTGGAGGTGCCTGGGTGGCTCAGTGGGTTAAGCCTCTACCTTCAGCTCAGGTCATGATCTCAGGGTCCGGGGATCGAGTCCCGCATCGGGCTCTCTGCTTGGCGGGGAGCCTGCTTCTCCCCTCCCCGCTCTGCCTGCCTCTCTGCCTACTTGTGTGATCTCTGTCTGTTAAATAAATAAATAAAACCTTAAAAAAAAAACCAAACTGAGGGGGGCTGGGGGGAGGGGTGTCGGAAGAGGGCGGTGGGGTTACATTATATGTTTATAAATAAATAAATAAATAAATAATCGGGGAAAAAAGTCCAGGGGCACCTGGGTGGCTCTGCCTTGGGCTCAGGTCATGATCCCAGGGTCCTGGGATCAAGCTCCGCATAGGGCTTCCTGCTCAGCAGGGAGCCTGCTTCCCCTCCCCTCTCTGCCTGCTTCTCTGCCTACTGTGATCTCTGTCTGTCAAATTAAAAAAAATCTTTAAAAAAAGTCCATTTTGGAGGGAGAACAACAAACACAACTATAGCATGTATGCTACAAATATCTGATTCTTTCCTCCTGTTTCTATGCTTAGTTGCCAACCTGTCCCTCTTGGGGAGATGGGCATGCACGTGGGCCCCTGAGAGCTGGAGCTAAGGGAGGATATTTGATGCTCATTTCTTGTTTGAGTGTCTCCTCTCTGGATGGACCTTGACATTTAGGAGACGGTAGCCCCAACAAAGCATCTAGAACCCCATGCCAGCTTCTCTTTCTTGTTATGCCAGAGGACTTTCCTTCAGGTGGTTCATTCTCCTAACTCCAGCACTTACTAGAAAAATAGGACTTTGAGGTGATCCCAGGGCTACAGAAAAGCACAGTAGTGCTCGTAAGAAGTCTGGACCTGGCAAGGGAAAGACATCATGTAGGCCTGTATGCCGTGCACTTACATTGGGAACCATTGGTCCCAGCTGTCTTGCAACTGAGGCTGTGCATGTCCTTACAGTATATCACACAGGCAGCTATTTTGCATAACAACCACAGCTGAACTCCAGGGCATGAGGGAGCCGTAAAGGTTTTGGCCCAACTTCTAGCATCAGTGAATGGAAGAACCTTTTCTACTCTGACGTTTCTCATCAAGAATGAGATTCTCATTTCCTACCTTGGAGTTGTCCATAGGAATTCATTTTCTTCATCTTTGGATTCCTTCACTTTGTTCTTTACCTTCACTTGCTTCTTTCTGCAAGACTGAGTTAAGTTTTAAACTCATCATCTGGAGTACCTAAGAGTCCTATTCCTTTGAAAATAGTAAATGAAGAAATGTTCTATAAAGGAAAGACCAGAATGACCTAGTCAATGATTGAATTGATTTTTTCCATTTTACAAGGTCCCAGTAACCTCACATTGATTAAATGGCAATGCACTTAGTTTTCAGAATGTGCTATGATAAATTAGATATCTAAATGTCAGATGAAACTAGGGCTGTCTGGAATTTCCTGATATGCTCCCTGAGCATGTATGTATGTGTTTGGTGAGTATATGCATGTTGGCTTTTAATAAAGAAGAACAAAACTGCAATGTTTTCCTACATTACTTAGGTTTTGAATGGGTTGATCAACACAATGTTACTGTCCAATACATCAAAAAGCATTATTTTTAATTAAAGTAAGGATTACTCAAGAGATTACAGAATACAGTTCAATTTTTAAGTGTATGTTATATAAATCAAACCTGTTTTTGTGGATTTAAGAGAACATTTGTATGCTGTATTCATTATCTACCATAAATACATATATCTTTTATTTTGTAGAGTCAGATTTACTGAGGTAGAATTTTCTTTTAAAGATTTATTTATTTAGTTGAGAGAAAGAGAGAGAGTGCAAGAGAACATACACACTGGGGGAGAGGCAGAAGGAGAAAATCTCCAGACAAACTCCCTGCTGAGCATGGACCCCTTTGAGGGGCCTTGATCTCACTACCCATGAAATCACAACCTGAGCCAAAGCTGAGAGTCAGTTGGTTAACTGACTGACCCACCCAGACGCCCCTGAGGTATAACTTAGATACATTAGAATTCACCATTTTGTGGTACACAGTTTAATGAATTTTGACAAGTATAAACAGACATGTACCCCTCACCATAATCATAATAGAGAACATTTCCCTAAAGTTTCTTTATGCCCCTTTGTATTCAATCCCTTTCTGAATCCCCAACTCTGATCTGATTTCTGTTCCTATAGTTTTGACTTTTCCAGAATCTTGTCCTATAATAGAATCTCACAGTATATTAGCCTTTTGTGCCTAGCATTCTTCACTTATGAAGCACAAGGCATTTGAAATTCTTTCGCATTGTTGCCTGTGCCAGTAGCTTGCTCCATTTTAACTCTGAGTAGTATTCCATTGTCGGACATATCATAATTAGTTTTTCATTCACCAGTGGAAAGACATTTAGGCAATTTACATTTTGAGGTGTTATGAACAAAGCTGTTAGGAACATTCCTGTATAAGGCTCTGTGTGAACATATTTTCATTCCTCTTGGGAAAATACCTAAGAGTGGGTATTCATTTTATTTTCAAATGAATATACACACACATAAAATAATATATGAAACTATATGTATGAAAGAACCTATAATTCTTACTAAGAAAATTTTACTCTTTCAAATGAGACAAATCTATGCATTAGCTGGGAAAGCCTAGTTGTTACATGAACTAAGGTTTTCATTTTGGCAATACTTGCATGTGTTTAATGTTTGATACTCTGGTCCTCTCTGAAACTTCCAGAGAAATAATTCAGAAATTTCAGTGACATCGAAGTTTTTTAATTTAATATTTTGTTTTTGTTTTTCTATTTTAGATAAGGTATAATATGTGTTGTCTGTACCAGTAGTTTGCTCCTTTTCAAGAATTTTGAATTTAAATTTGGAATTTTAAGATTTTGAAAACCTTTGTAAAACAATACATTTTCAAAATTTTTCTATAGAGTAATAAAAAATTAACCATTTTTATTCACTATAAGCAAAACTCCTTAAGGTAAAATGTGGTCATAGTGTAAAAAGCTCTAAATTTAGTTTAATAATCCTTTAATCACAGGGTTGAAAAACAATATGGACAGTAAGAAACTTGAACAAATACAAGTAGATCATTTTTTAGTATCTCTCCTCCTTACTGTTATTTTCCCTAATCTAGGACTCAACCTATCCTTGAATTCACAGGATCACAGACCCCGGTGAGTCCCTCTCAGTCCTCATAGTAGTTCATGACTTTATCCCTATACCCGCAGCATTTGGACCAGAGTGGACATCTAGACCTGTCTACGGCAATCACATGCTCTTCCATAAACCCTAGATTGGGACTATCCAAGGCTTTTTCTGTGGGCGTGTCTGAGTCATTATGTTCAGGGACTGTGAGACAGCAATTTTGCTACTAAACTGAGAAGCAGAGAATGCTCATCTCCAAGTAGGAATGAAGCAGATGTGCAGAGGAATCAAGAAGTGAGATGAATGCTCCCAGTGTCTTTCTCAGCCAGGGTTCCAATCTGTAGTTTGCAGTGTTTCCCGAGGCCTAGAATACTGTCATTTTCTCCTGTGATCTGTGAAACACTTACAGAGCATAATTTTGGTTTAACTAAGCTTGATATGATTCCCATCACTTGATTTCAAAGAGTTTTTAATTGCTAGAATCAGGAGTCTTCTACTCTTCTCCATTAACTAGTTATGGCATCAGGTAAGATACTCAGGTTCTCTGGGCTTTTGTGTTTCCTGGGCTTGGTAGAGAAGAACACAGGGCTTGGAGTTAGTCAAAACTGGCTTCAGATGTGGATTTTACCACTTTTCCTTTCTGGGAGTTGAGGTAAATTTAACTCTTTTGAGCTTAGTTTTCTCTACTGAGAGAGATAATGATACCTTAGAGTTTCTCTGAGACCTTCATGAGAAAATATTTATTAAGTGAGCAAGGTCATTGCTGTTGTATACTGAAGATGTGAAGAGGGTGACAATGATTACTACTTATAATTCTGTAATTTTCCCTTCACTCTTCCTTCGCTCCCTCCTTTTCTTTCTGTCTTCTACAAATATATCATTTTTCTGTGCATTAAGTCTCATATTGAGAATGCTGCATGTCAATAAAGGTTAAATACACATTCCCCTAAAGAAACAGATTCTTATCCGGAAGACAGACTGTCCAGGGCAATAAGAGATGTGTATAAGAGGGCGCTCACCCACCAGGCAAGCTGAGGAGAGATGCAGGTAGAGTCCAAATAGCCCCTTCAGAGCGTTATTGCCAATCAAAAGTCTAGAGGTGGAGCATAAAAGGTGCAGGCAACAGGTTTGCTGACTTGAAAGCCTGCAGTGCAAGCCATTTATGAAGTGCTTCTTGAGATCTGGGGATGTCAACTTAGGCCCCGAGGTCAGATATATTCTCACGGTATCAAGCTCCTGGGGAGAATTAGTCTGGGTGGTGGGCCACTAAGGTCCCTGACCTTACCCTTCTAAAAATGACAAAGGGTTACCATATGGTCAGCAGGCAAATGGCCAAATGGTCTCCTAAAAGCCTGGAAAATTCGCTTGATCTCTGTTGCTCCAAAGGCAAATGTTTTCTTAACTTATAACCTAAGTGTTCCAGGGACTAGGGCCTTCGCCTGTGGCCCAACTTCAAAGAGCTCTTCCCCAGCATTTGGCCATAATAGCAACATGAGTTAAATGAAGATTGACTCCCCTGAAAGTCCTCCTCTGAACCAAACTGTTCCATTTTCTTCTTTAGGTCAGAATCAGCGTTGCATCTTGGTGGTCCTTTATTTAAATAAAAGCAAATCACTTTCTGTCTCTTCTAAGTCAGAAGTGTCTGGGCATACCTATCTGCTTTCTTCCAGACATGCTGACGGTGCTACAAATTTAGGTTTATGAAAACAAAAGGGTTGTCTACAAGGGTCATGGTGTGTGTGTCTGTCTGTCCACTTGCCCGTGGCAGCTGAGCACACATGGCACCTGCAGCAGCTGCGCCTCTTCTGGGCTCTCTGTGAACTGCCGGACCGAGCTTTCTGCAGACTGGCCTGGGGTGGTTCTGTGGCTAGTGGGCACTATGCGAGCGATCTAGAACTCTGTCTTCCATGTAAGAAATTTGTTTCTTGAGAGCACCTTGAAGAGGATGTTGCATCCACTGCTGCTCAGTGAATATTAACCAGCAGAATTTCCTCAGGATCCATTGCGGGGGTGGGCGGTAGGGTGGGGACCGAGTTGGCTGCCTCTGCAGCTTGTAGTTCTTCTTGGGGTTCTTGAGGGGAAATGGAACTTCATTGAAACTGGGACTTCATTCTTCACCATTCAGACTGTTTCTCTGAACTCTTGGCGGCATCCTCAGCTCGGATGGAAAAGTGGATGTCTGACTCCTGCTGACTGTTAGGGTTTTATTGCTTTGAGAGATCCTGGCACCTCTAGCAGGCTTTGGAAGCCACATGTTCTTTGAAGCCCAGTTTCGACGTATTCTCTGGCTGCTTTTATATCAAGTATAGCTCAGGGAAAGATCGGTTTTCCTTCTCTCTTACAGCTGACTCTACCAGCTCTGAGCCAAGCGATTCCTCTGAAAAATAGGATTTAGTAAATCCTCATCTTTTGTGGTAGCTATTTTGTTGGAGGGTTGTTGAAAATCTGCTGGAGATGATGTAACCCATCCAACATTGGACAATTCAGCTAATTGGGCAGTCAGAAAGACTGTGGCCCTGTCCATTGTACAGACCCTCTCAGACTCTACTGTGACCATCTCATCCTCTGCTATGTAAAGAAAAATTATCTACCACTGACTCTGGTCAAGGTTTATAAATCAAGACATAAGCAGATATCAAAGCCAAAATTCTGATGTCAACCAATTCAAGTTTATTTGCGCATTCTTCACTGAACATTTTCATTTGAACCTTATGAAGAGAGTTCTGAAATATTAATTATAGGTTAAGGTAGTAACATCTTTTGCATGTTTCCTTTCATGTCAAAAAACACCATGCCAAGGAAGCAAGGATTCTCATCTTTCACTGATAGTTGTCATCAATAACACTGTAAATCTATCACTTTGTACAAGGCATTCCAATATGCATTGTCTCACTTGATCTTCACAACATTACAAACAATAAATTCTATGGGAATTTAATTTTCTGTGGTGGTTTCAGTTCCAAGGAGGCCTCAAAAGGAAGGTGGAATGCGAGCTGACTTTTGCGGAAGGGGAAGTGAAATCTGCATGAGCACTTCTCCATGAGCAGATGGCAATCAGTCTACCTCTAAGGGGTGTAGCCCTCTTTATAACCCCATTGACACCAATGCACGTGCACAGATGATAGCTCTCTCTTCGTGCCCTTTCACACTTTCTCATTATGGATATGCCATAGGCTTTCCTCTTACTACTCTAACCCCTGCCTTCTGGACCTCTTCCATCTGGGAATATGGCAAAGGGTTGTGTGAAGGCATGGCCCAGACTGGGAGTCCAGACCTAAATTCTCATCCCAATTTTGCAGTAGCTGTACAACATTTGACGAGTTTCATCTGTTATGAAACAAGGAGGATGGTTGACAAGAACATCCTTTAGGTGACTTCTTTTCATATAGAACTATTTACAGAGGTATGAGCAAGATTAAGGAACCCCAGGGGAATGATTGAGGCACCCAGGGACCTGCAACAACAGAAGCCTTTACCACACCTGAAGGAGAAAGGTGTTTTGGTGAGTGGTGGAGAGAGGGAGCCTTGAGGGAAGGGTTGGTGGCAGAAGTTGTAGCTCTATGAAGATACAGCCACTGCCACAACTGCCCTAGCCAGGAGAAGGGACAGGAACAAATTCCATGACTTTGCTTTCCTTCTTCCCTCTAAGCTCCTGTGGACACCTCCTGTTGACCAAACCCCACAGAAGCCAGAGTGTGGAGGAACCCAGGTGGTGTACACTGAGCCTCCCTGAGCACAAAGAAGAACAGAGAACAGCTTTCAGTAGGTCTAAAGGCAAATGGAACCTATCTTCTGGAGACCCCATATCCTGATTTGATTGTTCTTTTTGCAGTGACAAGTTCTAGCTGCCATTTGTTTGATTGTTTATTTACTTACACAGCCTTTATTTCCATCTCTATGTGCAAGTGCTCTCTGATAATTTGCAGATAGAGTATCCATTTCATAAATCAGCCCATTTCTCCAGGGTAGCTAAAAAAAAACATTGATCTTTATTTGAGGACTGGTCAAAATGTATAAACTCCAATTTAGAAACAAGTACTGCATTTTCTTGCAGAGAATAAAATTTTATCAGCAACATAGCTTTGGTAGTCCTCTTAAGGTAGATGATATTAGAATAATTACAGTTTGGGTAACACATGTTTATTGTTGAAGAACTTTCAATCGAGAAAACATTAAAGTGTTTGGAACTTTAGAGCTAGCATCATTCTATTTAACATTGCCAATGAAAGCATGAAAAGTGAAAAATCCCTGATTTTATTCTCTATAAGAATCAATATATGTTCATATACTGGTGTGTGTGTGTGTGTGTGTGTGTGTGTGTGTGTGTCTATCTGGCTCCTGACTAACGGCTCTTCTTTCTTCCAAATAGATGAAACATAAGCAAATGCTTATGAAGCAAAATACCGTGTTATACAATCTCATAGTTTTTACTTGGCTTACATTGAAACTAATGGAGTTTCTTCATCAGTATGATGGAAGAATTTTTGTATCTAACTTATCAAACCACTCACTCTGGTTTTCTACTTGTTTACTACCTTCAATATTCTATTGGTCAGCTCTCTAAAGTTCTGAGCAAAACGTAGAAAGGTACAATGAGTCTGCAATGCCATATCAGATCTAACGTTATTTTTAAAAATTTTTTGAATGATTTTATTTCTTTGTTTGACAGAAAGAGAGAGAGAGAGAAAGAGAGATCACAAGTAGGCAGAGAGGCAGGCAGAGAGAGGGGAAAACAGGCTCCCCGCTGAGCAGGGAGCCTGATGTGGGGCTTGATCCCAGGACCCTGAGATCATGATCTGAGCTGAAGGCAGAGGCTTAACCCACCAAGCCACCCAGGAGCTCCTAGATCTAACTTTAGGACTGATGTTAAATAAACCTGAGAGTAAATACTAAGGGAAGAAAGAATCTTACCTTCAGACTCCAGGTTTAGGATCTGTGCTCTTTGATGTCATTCAATTAACTTATGAAATACATATTTGCTTTAAATACTATACCACAATACCTTTCAACAAGTATTGAAATGCATTATGTCCTTAAGCCTGTGTTTTAAAAATTTAACAAATAACATTAGGTAGCTCTTAAGGGACCTGATGGCATAATAGGATGAGTGGTTTTATCTATAGTCAGAGATGAGGACACAATTGATGTACATTTTTGTGTGGTTTCCCCATAGAATGTCATGCTGTGAAGAGTAGCATAGTTGCCCAACTGAAAGACAGGGAGTCAACAGAAGTACATAGTCCACAAATGTGAACTTGGGGATGCTGTATAGCAAGGACTGTGTGAAGTGAAGAGAAACAGGGGCATGTTATGAAGTCTCGGTGGAGAGTGAGGTTGGAAGGTTAAAACCTCAGGTCTTCTGTTCTATTCCTCACTCCTCTTGGCAGACTGTGTCTGCCTTAAGATGTTATTGTCTCAGACCTTATGCAAGAGGTATGTGGGGAAGTCCAGGGTATACAAGTTGACAAATAACTAGTCAATAAAACAAAGAAGAGAAAATGGTGGATACTTTTTTAAAAAAATTTTGTTCAGTTAGCCATTGTATAGTACACCATTAGTTTTTGATGTAGTGTTCAATGATTCATTAGCTGGGTATAACACCCAGTACTCATCACATCATGTGCCCTCCTTAAAACCCACCACCCTGTTACCCATCCCCC